>KI915055.1:1542070-1677900 GCA_000473445.2 Anopheles farauti | reverse complement strand
CCAGGTATAGCTGTAGCGAGGTTTGTGCTGAAAGAAGGTGCTGCGAATAGCCATGTGCTTGGAGGAGGCAAAGTTAATAAGGAATATAAAGTGTCTAATTCAGAGCAAATCAATCGATCCCAATGCGAGAAGTTGTTTATTTCGAACATCTAATAAATTCACAATCAGAAAAAACCAGGCGTCTCCATTTCGAATGCCTTTCTACAATAAGATATTGGTTTTGGCAAAGTAGCTAAATAGATGGAAAAATATATACAACTACCGAGTTTGGATTGTGTTGGCTCATAAGCTTGCTCAACAACAAAACCTTCTAACATAAAAAAAATATTTAAATTGATTAAATTGATCATCCTCCACGGCGTCCAATATTTCTCCAACTAATCCAACTACCTCATCCAAGCAATCCAATCAATTACCTTCGCGACAAACCCGCAATCGCAAAGAATTAATAGAAATCTGGCCTTTCTCTCTTTCTATCTCGTTCAACTCTTGCTCATCGAAGGTGATTGATGCTAATATCAGAAGTGCAAAATGCAATTCATCAACCGAGCAACCGACCAGTCGACGCAAATAATCAGCACCACAGTGCCAATAGTACCACAGCGCATTGCATTTTACACTCGAGATCATTCTTCACCACTTACGGCTTAAACGGTTGGACGATTCGTTCGACGGGTGCGTTGAGCTTTGCATATGTTTTGCGGACCGGGTCGACCTTCAAATCTGACCATGCTTTACATGCGTTATGGTGCACAATTTAATGGGGAAAACCGAATGGAACGACACTAATTCGGGTTGATGCTGTGCTGGAAGAGTACGATGAGCAATGTCAATGAAGGTTCTGTACTATAACATGGTTAAAGTAAGCAATCAAGGAAGGTTCACATACTTTAATTAGTTTACATTGTTGTACTTGAATACAAGTGAAGTGAATTTCTAATTATAATAATAAATATTATAATCATGGTATCACTTATTTGGACTAATTCAAATAAAAAAAATCGAAGGTCAGCCAGACCAGAATCGTTTTAAGCCAACTTATCATACACCGAGCATAAAGTTTTGCACTTTTTGCACAAACAGTCTGCGCAATGAACCGTATCTCGATGCCACAGACCGTGGCAAAACGAAACGTAGCATGGTAAAGGGTCTACGGTTCAGGTTTCAAACGGTGATGCTTTTCTGCTCATTTGGTTTGAAGTTATCCAACATACTTTAATCAAAAGTTGACAGGACAAACGGAATCAAATCCAAAATTAAAGCTTTAAAGTAAAGCTAACTAACTTAGCACATTATCAAAGTAAAAAATAACTCATAGCAACTAAACAATAAACATCCGTGTGTGTAAGTTGTATACGTGAATTTAAGAAGTGTTCAAAAATTTAAGCTGTGCACGAAGGTGATTACAAATCGTTCACACCAACTACTCATAAGTACGAACAAAATAGACTGGGATAAAGATGAAATAATGATTATTGTTTTATTTTATTTTATTCTAAACCTATATGTTAAAACTAATTAATTCAAATTCTTGAAGCACCCTGCTGCGGTTAAAAATTGAATAATTTGCTTTCGATAATATTTTATTCATTTTCGTATTTTTACGAAATTTTCATTCATAAATACGTACTCAAACTATGGCCACAACTGTATCATATCAGTCAACCATACGGTGCACATGATGGTACTGTATGAAGAATCTTAACCATAGCATCGGTGCAAAAGATTCTGCGTTCCGAATGGCCACTATAGCTTCGACTAGACGCATGCAACGGTCAAGCGCGCCCGTACCGACCGCGTATAATCCTAACGCATAACCTGGACCGAACGTATCTGCTCCCACTCGGCCCCTATATCTCCCTGTTTGCCCTTAGTACTTCCGACCTTATGGAGCATTTTCGCTTTTACGAGCCAATGCTTAATACCGTACACGACGAATGAACCCATCTCGCCAACCTCCATCCCCACCCCATATTTGAGACACACATTCACACAAACACACGCACACATAGACACACACATACACACAACCTCCAACCACATTCCGTAGTCCGGCGGCCGTTCTGCATCGAACCGTACCGAAAATGTGCAAATAAGCGCAAGACTCAACCGTCGTTCCAGCGAACCGGGCAACCATACCCGGACCGGCCTCTCGAGGGTCATCCGGTTGCACTTATTGCTACACAGAAGCCGAGCAGACCGTCCATTTTGTGTTTACCCGATGTGCCACCCTGGGATTCCACTCCTGGGGGATGTTTTCGCCTGACTTGCTACTCAACACCCACCGATGTGGGCGAAATTTTCACCTACTCAACCGTAAGTGAGCATACACACACACACACACACACACACACACACACACACACACACACACACACACACACAAACACATATACGCACGCGCTCGCGCGCCCGTACACTCCCACACGGTCAGACGCATCGTCGCACCCTATCGATATACGGCGGCGACAGACATGTGTTCTACCACTGCCAGGGGGTTTCTCCTCTCCACCATCATGGCGCTCGCTTGCTTCCCTTCCCCCAAAAGCCCATAATTGTGCTGTTGTTGTGCGCAGTAGCAAACATTTCGCATTCAACAAAATCACGTTTTGCATATACGCCCCCCACCCGCCTCATTCCACGGTCTTGCTTGACCATGCGTCCCTTTTACAACGGGTCACCCACCCATGTGGGTTCACGGGCGCAACACGAGCGCGAGTGCTGGTCAACCCTCCACCCGTACGGTGGAACGAAAAGCAGCGCTCGATGTGCAAATGTGTTGCTCCGTCAGATTTTCGTTTTGCATTTTCCTTCTTCCCACCACTGCTTTCCCACCGCCAATGTCCGTGGCCTCGAGTGGTTGGGCCACGGTACGAGCACGGTAGGCCGTACCGGGGCGCATCGATTGCCACTGATTTGCATTCGTTGCACGAACTTTGATCTGATTCTTTGGTCAGTTAATTTTACAGATTTATTTCGCACGAAAGCGGGGTGGTTGTGCGATGTTGGGTTACTACGTTTGCCGTGCTCCTAACGTGTGTGGAGGAAGACTGGTTTTACATGTTCTGGAAGCAGGAAAGTAACATAATTTACTAAAACCCTTTAAATGTTTGTTAAGTTATTGTGAAGTCCTGTAAAAGTGGTGTGTAACATTATCATCGTTTGTTTTTTTTTTGCGAGTTTACGCTCGAAACACTTCATTGCATGAAAATTCCCATTTCATTAGATTTTCTACATATACTAGTTGCATTCCATTAGCTGAAAGTATTATAACACGATGGCGATGCTCAGGGATTCTTAAAAACGCTTATGATGTTCCTAAAATGTTACCAATTTCTGATCCATCATCACCATAACTACGTGTTTTACTCTGTAAAGTTATACTACACTACACTGAATGTTGTTTAGATATTCATGCATTTAAAATTACACAGTAAATATTTGTTTTTCATTACTCCTTTGTGTTTCGTAAACTAGCCGGTATGCTAAAGTCGGTATGCTAAAGCCGGTATGCTATTACGTGAAAAAGGCCGAGCTCGAACGCTCGGCCGCTTTTATGGGTATGGGTCGAAACGCTGTTCGATCCTGCGATCCCGCTATCGTACGAACTGTTATATTTTGACAGTCGTTTCCAACAAGCTTATTTTTTATTTTACCATTTCTTTAACAGGCACTTGGATTTAGATTTCCGTTCGATTTAATTCACTAACAACCTAACCACAAAATAAATATAATAGTAATAATCGTTTATCACACAGTTGCTACTTCTGTTAAACACCACCAACATGCCAAATTTACACTTTTACCCGATGAATGTAAAACATCCTCATTTTTGGCGAAATGTATTGGAAAATACATTTCTGCCTAGTTCTGAAATTTCTGACCGACATTTCTGATCGACTAAACGTCATTCAATTTGATGAAATATATTGCATTCTTTTGGGATGTAGAGAAGTGTTTGGAGCCACCTGAATAGTTTTGCAAAACGCCCATTTTCATTTCCAATCAAAATAGCACGAACCGTATCACGGTTTAATTCATTACACTAACTAACCGGTGTCAATTACAAGGCAAACATTGTTCAACCATATAATTCCTGCCAACCATTTGCGTTTTGGTTTTTACAAAATCGCACAAAGAATGAAATAGGTTCAATTTAATAACTTTTGCTTGTACGGCACCGTTGCCCATAGCAACAGTTCATTAGTGCATCACAAGTCACAACAGCAGCGTGGATCACATTTTCAGCAGATACGTGGTAGGAGAAATTGAATTGCAATAAAAAAAGTAGTTAAACAAAAAATTGGAAACATATTTTGCCAGGTCAAAGGCCATTAGTTGTACTATCAGGGCAAGCTCCTGGATAGGTTATGACAGAATGAGGTTTACACACACAATTTAAAAAAAACAACCTCCAATTCACATTCATTATGCAAGGCTATCGTGGTGTCTGAGGTAGTAGCAAACGAGTCGCAAACTAGTTTTATAACATTTCTCCCCGGGCGAGGGAGGTTGTGTCAGATTTTTTCTCGCTGTTTTTTTTTCTGCCGCCTCCACATACCTGAACGATACCTGGGCGCATGTGTCGAAGAGTTCGTAGAAATAATTACTTTTATAAAACTTTTTCACGACAAGCTGGCAGCCGTCACCATGTACGGGAGCCTGGGCGTGCTGTGGGATGATTGAAAAGGATTAAGTTTTTTGCTTCACAACTTTCGGTACATTCCACGCGCTTAAAAAAATGTTCAAACCACCAACGTTCAATATGACTAACGACACTGACGTTCTCATCACAAACTAAATGTATGTGTGAAAAAATTAATAGTAGTAGTTCATTCAAATTAAATTAAGTTATTCGAAAATACAATCGCTCTAAACATGTGCAGTTGTGCAGATTTTTTAAAACAGTTGAATAATTTTTTTTTTTTAAATTAATGATTTTTTCATAGTTCCTCCATCAATTTTTTAAAAATTAAGTAAAAATTATCAAACATTTCTTAGCCATTGCTTGCCTCCAACGTAAACGAGGAGCGCTATTCATATTCAAAAATTTGCAATCGAAAGTAAAGTTTTCCATATGCTCCACGCCATCCGTTTCTGACACTCGAACAAACATAACAACAACAAAAACACATAAACTTTCTACAACTTTAGGCTTCCCGGCAAAAACACACACTGCCAAACGGGAGGCAAGTTGTGGAAGTAAAAGTCAATCCCCCAAAAATGAGACATTGTGGCAGTGTCGAATGGTGCTGCTGCTGCTGCTGCTGCACTTCACACCACAACTTCCGGAACAAGCTATGGCGGTGCAAAATCGTGCTTAAAGGCAAAAGGTACTCCCAAGTAATTCCACCCAACCTTTTTGCTTCCCCAGCCCACACCGGGTGAAGCCAGAATGTCAGCTAGTTCGTCGGTAGCAGAACGAGATGCTCCAGCCGGTTGCTTAGCGATGAAGAGAAATGGTATACATGCGGGTACGTGGAAGCGCAATGCAATTAAAACTTTGTTCCTATCCCACCCGTAGTTGATTTTAAAAGCGTCGAGAGTGTGAAAATCGGTGGAAACTCTGGACCCTAACCAACCGGACGAACATGGCCGAACACCAAACGCTATTCCTTTTCCCGGTTACCGGTTTCCTTCCATTTTCCCTACCATTTTTTCCATTTTCCACTGGGGTGGTCATCATAGAACGATGAAAACTATCGATAAATTAATTGTAATAACAGTGTCATTTACATATGAAACTTGTTACGTGCAAAACAATACCGAAACAAAGGATCATGCTTTTTTTACTGAAAATTAAGTATACATTCAACGCAATGGGATTAGTAGTATAAAAAAATTGCGACCATTTTCGGAACGTATTGGCAAACATCTAATTACATAAAATATCAAATTTAAAATATTAAATAAGTTTTAAAATTTTTTGGGATCAAAAAATGAACAAATGCATTGCAAATTTAAATACCCAAACGAGATCGCACCATATCTGTCACAGATAGGTTTATTAATCAATGTCTGCCAAAGGCAACAGGCAAATGCGCACGAACAAGATACTCGATACATTAATGCTATTAAGTTATTACCAAGTCTGGCCTGTAGGTTTAATTTGTTTGACCTTCGACTTTCCGGCCATAAATGGGTAAAATTGTGGTTTGAAGAAACATATTTTTGAAGCAGAATTTTAGGTCAAGATACCAACAGCCTTCTACTTTAGTTAGCAAATAGTTTATTCTAGAAAAGCAGCAATGCTTTTCGGGTTTAGTTATCTTAAAAAAATTAAGATAACATTTAAGATGTTTAAAATGCACTTACATCTAAGATCATGACACATAAACAGCATACAACATTACACACATGTATCGAAACTATTAAATAAAGAATTAGAAACAGTCATCTAGTTAACTGTGAGCTACTATTCAAGGTTAATTTCACCTCTGAAATCATTCAAAGGGTTTTAGAATGATTGTTTCAACTCTTGCTAGCTTCAGTTTAAGTTCATAAAACATACATTTTATCGCACATTTGTTTGGATTTCTAAATTTTTGAAAGTATTCAAATCTATTCAGTGACTTTCAACAAAGAAATTGTTAATTTACAGCGACATATAAGCCAACATGAAGATCAGTGTTATCTTACCCGTTTTAACCGTTAGGGCACTATATTCTGAAGCTATAGTAAGCCAATGAGACTTAAAGCTTGTTTCCCTTCTTTATTAACTGCATAACAAAGAGCAATAGCACACACAGCAAGCAAACGATCCAACGATTTTCACAGCTCCCTGACCGTCATATACGTCATAGGCGTAAAACAAAACTTCCGTGCGAAACAACTACCAGCGAGTTGGACCAGAAACTCAGACTGTCCTGTTCTAAAACGTCTTCCACGAAACCTACCGTTTCGACGTGAGCCCAAACCGTCGGATTAGCAAGATCGTCCGGGAAGAAAGATCTCCGACAGGGGAAAGGGTCGCCGGACGAACGATTTAATTAAATTATGTTCGTCCGTCCTTCGTCCCTTTCACCCAGCGTCTCTCGCTAGCGGCACTTCTTAACACAAGAGGTAGATTTTTATTACGTTATCCAGCCGAAGCTCCTCCCCATCGTGCCGGGCCGCTGAGAATTCTCAATGTCGTTGCCGTCATAACTTCATGAGTTTGACATTGGGAGGATGATGAAATGGCCCAACGCGCTCCCGGGAAAGACGCGTGTCCATCTTCCCTGAGCACAACCTGACAGCGATGTCCGCTTCAGAGAGTTCGCTGCAAATGCGTTATTTCTTGCGCTTTCTTGCCGGTTGAAGTTATTAGGTTTATCCCACTTCTCCATTCAGCATCGAATTCAGGTTTAGCAGACTCGGCAAACGCTTTCTAATAGGCGTTTTTTTTGTGGGATTGTGGGAAGATTTGAAGCAACGAGACGAGAGGCACAACGCCTGCAATGATTTGTTCATTTTCAATTCATTCGCTTGGGAGTAACAAAAAAGATGCCAAGAAATATGATCACACTACTCAACGCACTTTTTTTTTTGTCAAACACCTACGCGCCGGGGCATTTTTGGATATTTCCATCGCGGAAGAATACCGCCGGTATATTATTAGGCATGTACGTATTATTTAATTAGCATTAGTTTACAGAGCTGGATTTTTTGTTAATAAAAATAATAAATAATTGAATTGAATTCGCAATTGAATACAACTTTTTATTGGTGTTTTAAGTGGAAAGAGTTTTCATTTTAAATTAAACTATAAATAAACTAAGCTGTAAGTACAATTATCCTGTACGATATACACAAATGCCTCAATCCACTGTCAAGCATACCAAAAAGGTACATGTTCGCTGAAGGATTGCGCATCACGCCACCCAACCATCCAACCTTCATCCTTTTTCTACAACTCAGCCCCAAAAGGGAAGATGAAAACTTTCTCCATTTAACACCGTCGACTGTCGAGGAAACGGAAACTTTCGGAAATGGTTTGAACTGAAAAAAAATTACACCTCAAACCCATCCCAAGCGGTAGGAGAAATTAAATGAAACGGGCAAATCCATCCCAAAAACCTTCTCTACACTAGGTTGCGAATGAATATCAGACAAAATATGGCCGGCATGGTTCGGATTTGGGTACGCAAATGCTCGGATTCTCTCCCACTTTCGCTCGGCATTATCATTCACACTCATATTAATTAAACTCACAAATGACTCACCCAGCCAACGAACACGGAAAAAACAGATACAGAAACATGGACCGTCTGTCTGTGTACGTGGTTTGGTAACATTTAACTTCAAACATGTGGTCAAAACTTTACTAGCAAACCAGCGAAGCTCGTACTCGGACTGACCTCTGCGATGATGTGAAGAACTTTTGCATAAGTTTTTTGCTGAGATGAGCAGGCTGTGATGTTTGATCAAGACAGGAATGGAAAATGAATTTATATTTTTTAAATATGCAACATTGTAATAGAAAAAATATTATACAACTGTATATAGCAAAAATGAACACAATACTTTGAGGTAGTTTGTAGCATCATTTGTACTTTTTAATTATAAAATATAATAAGTGGTGGTAAAGAGCTTAACATTTCAAAAACCGTGCAAACAATATGTGAGTTTAAAAATAATATTTCAATATTAAATTATATTCAGTATCGAAACATTGGAAGTTCGGACAATTTCCAAAAAACATTGGAATGAAACAGAACTAATTATAAATAAAACAACAACAGTTAGCTGTCCATAAGCTGTGAACTCATTTTAATTACTCATTGTAAAAACAGCATGTTTTTTTTGCAGAACAAAGCTAGCAAATATATTTATTGTTGTGTACCAAAAGATTTGAAACACCCAATTTAATAGCAACTGAAAACCCAAACATTTATGAACCAAATTGAACCCATTGTTTTCGGAATCTAATTTATTTATTCAATGAAGTTCTCTACACTCTCATTTTAAAACAATTTATTACATTTTAGATTTGCTCACTGTAATTCGATTGGGAATGTACACGAATTCCTTCATCTTACATTTCTGTTTTAAGAATGAAACTCCTAGGTAACAATATTAAACTATTCTTTAAAGGAGACAAACCAGAAAGACAAACTGGAACAGAGTGCTATGTCGTACATTACTACTAAATATTTCTTCCTACATTTCTGAAAACAAATTCAGCCTTCAAAGAAAGAATAGCTGTGCTAGCGTTTTATACTTTGGTTAAGGGGATGAGATAATTTCTCCAGTTTTCTTTTGAATTTTTGTTTTCACAATATGCTGACACAGTAAGCCAGTTCAACGAGCCAAAATGTGGGCAATATTTTGTTTTCATATTTTCGTAAACCAAAGCAAAGCTAACATTTTCTAATCCTTATCGAGTATCTTGTATCGAGCAACTTAAAACACTCGAAAATCGATCGCTTTTAAAGCTCGCGTTTAAAGAACCTGAAGCGGACGGGACAGAAAAGACCAGCACTCGAGCGATGGAGAAAGCGGTGGATGGCACATGAGCCTTCCAGAGAGCCAGTAGGAGCAGGAAGACCAAGGAACGACGTAAACGTCTTTGAGGCGCATGTGCAGCATCTGTACCGACCAACCGGTAGCACGGTGCAGGTGGCGAATACGGCAGTCCTCTACGTGTGGGTAGGAAAAATCGGGGGAAAAGAATCTCCTTACACCGTTTTGGGAGTTTCTTTATTCTTTTCGGAGACACCTCCGATTGGATGAAGTTGCTGTTGCGTTGGTCAACGCCAGCAAAAGATAAAGAATATTAGTATTATCAATTTCTAAATATCCCTAATACATTCTTACGTCAATTTGAAGGGTAAATAGTTGGGATTCAGGTATCAAAACATTCACGGCAAGCAAAAAACCAACTGAACACCCATCCGTGCGCGGGCTGCCAAACTTTCGAGCGACATATTTGCCTTCCACACCCGTAAATCATATTTCGTGGTTCCACTTTCAACACGCTAATCCGAACACCGCTTTCCGCAGCCTAGCTTCGGTTCACATACAATTGTTTTTGTCTCCTTGTGTTCGAGCGAAAGCAACAGAAGAGAAAAAGGAAAATAAATACTACGAACATTATCATAATTCACGTAAATTAGTCGCGGCAACAAATTACATCCCTATTAACATTCACCCGACGATGGACCGCTAAGCGGCTTTTCGGTCCCGGACTCCGGTGGGTTTTCCTTTCGCTCTTCGGGAGGAGCTTGCACCGTTTGCGGCACACGCAGCGCGTTTAGTGCGCTTAAATCACACCCGCGAGCAAACAAAGTAACAACTCAACCTTAACAGAGTCTTAACGAAGATGCTGCACACGGTGTTGTGTTAGTGTGTAACATAGAGCCCCGGTACATTTAGACATCGCTCATCAAATTGGATTGGCTAGTTCCGTAACCCCAGCTTTTGGTCACAGCCACTAATTCGGGAAGAAGATCGGACACAGATAAACGTTATCAGACATGGAAAAGAAAATGTTGAACTAATTCCGCACCAGCGCCATGTGCCTTGTGCCATACGAATTAAGAAATAAAAATGTTCCAAAAATTCGAAAAACAAAACGAAGAACGAGTCCAATCCAATCGAGAGCGAGAAAAATATCGATCCGAAACCTTAAGCGACGTAATGGTGGCGTATGCAAAGCAGCTCGCGGCGGGCATGGAGCTCATTTCGCTGGCGCCCTTTTTTATAACACGACGGCCATCCTAACAGCTGACGAAGCTGTCCGCACCCTTCGCAGGGCGATTGTGTAAGCCTGATACAAGTTTGTCTCGATAATTAGAGTGGAGCATGCGACTAATCTCTCGCCCGTGCACAGAGATGCACTTTCGGCCAGGTGCTGATAACCAGTTTCCGAAATGAAGACATTTTCTCCTCGAAACAACGGTACGCGGCGGAGTCAATTTTATCGACATAATCATCATCAGAAGTCACCCCGATCTCCATTCCGGAGCGTGTGGTGGTTTACGTGTTTTTTTTTCTCGCTTTTTTCTTTGTTTCATATCTTCCTCTAATGAAGTGATGACGATCATGCCCTCGGGACGGGGGGAGGGCAGTGGGAATTTCGACCATGTTCGATGTTTCTCCCAGGCAAGCTGCCCCGGTAATGTGCTTTCTTCTTCATGCCACTGAGTGTGCGTGTGTCGCCGGGGACGCGGGAATAGGCACTGTGTGCTGCTTGCTTGCCGTACCGTCCGATCTGCCTTTGATTTGATTACGTTTATGGCTCTCGAATGGAAATCAGAACCTGCAATTTTGGGGATCCTTGCCTTCGGATGCCGGTGGTGAAGCCCCAACCGGCATCCCCGACGGGGTGCACAGCAACACGCTAACTCGATGATTATCATAATTTTTGTTTAATTTTACGACCGCTTTCCTCTGAGCTTAAACGAAATGGGGAAGGAAAAAATACCAATGATGAGACGCTATGCCCGCTCTGGTGGTTCGTTCGTTCGTTCGTTCGTTCTGAGCACGTAAGCGCTTGCGGTGGGCGCGCGGCAGCATCGGCAGTCCAGCCCATTTAATGCGGTTTAACATTAACAAGCAATACCACCTAACCCAATCTTCACACATTCTCGCGTTGTGTGCTGCGCTGTGTAGATGAAAAGGAAACAGGCAAGTCGATATATATGCAACCTAAAAAAAAATCGAACATTCCCCGCCGTTGGCGGAAAGTGGATCGGAATTTCACGTCAGGTTCCGTTATAGCACACGCACGCACGCACGCATGCAATAAAAATCGATTTACTGGTCACAATCGTATCGCCAAGCGACGCTATTGACACATTTCACGGGGAGTTTTCGATGGGTTCGTCACTTACGGCAAACAAGTCTCCTTCGCATTCGTATAAATATTTCGAATAAATGTTTTCATCTCGGTTTAGTTGGTCATTAACCCTTATTATCGCTTTAAAAACGTGCAATTTCTTTGCTTTCTATAGGAAATTTAAAAGATAAGGAGTAAAAGTGAGTAAAATGGTAGAACAGTGCCGTTTAACTGTTTCCGGAAGTCAAATACATATGCATAATTTGTTCTTGTATTGCCATAAAAAATTAATAAGCCGTTGTTTATTAACTCACTCCTCAAATAACTTCATCTCATATGAGAATCTTGAAAGCCATTACGAATTCTAATTTATATAATCTATTCCTAGTAAAAAATATTGTAAGCACGTTGCTACTCTCAAGAATGAAAGTGTTTTAAGGTGTAGATGAAGGGGTGAGAAAAAGCAACTAAATAAATAAAATTAGAAAAATGTATAAAAGAAGAACCTAATCCAGCTTACATCAAAGTACAGAAATCTTAAATTAGCCGATAATCCCTAAGTAATCACAATCAAATATAAACGAGTCATAAAATCAATTTTAAACAGCTGCTGTTCAAAGAACAGGTTGTCGAATCGATTCACCTGTTCAAACACATCACACTAATTCGTGTAGAATGCACCACTTTAACACCGAAGTTGCCTTCAAACAACCCTTCGGTAAAGAACAAACACTAACTATCTGTTAAATTATTATCTCCATACCGGACCACATTCGTTGAACGTCGTGAGCATGCGAGCGTAAGCATGCCACGGAATTGGTAATTGTTAGACGAAAAAAAAACCCAAAACCTGGTAGCCGAATTGTAGCCGCTTGATGCCTAGTGAGGGTAAGGGAAAAATTCACACCTCATGATTATTATTATCACTATCAAACGATCGCTGCTCGCACCTTCTCCTCCACGCTGGACGCACGCACATGTACCATGATCACGATATTTTCTAGCTCCCGCCGTTTGCTGCTGCCGACGGCATGTTGCACGGCTTAATTTTATGTTTCATTTTTCTCCTTTTTTTTCCTCAGCTAAAAGCAGAACCTAACCCCCTGTAGCCGAGGGCTACCGAGCGTGCGGTGGCCAATAATTAATTGCTGTCCACGTTTTTCCAGCAGTTACACATTGCCCTATCCCCTCGACAACATCTTCCACTAGAGAAACTGTTCAGTCATGATCATTCGATTGCTGGAAAGGTATTCCTAATGCGTGTGTGTGGCCACCGCGCCCGGCCAAGAGTTCCTTTTGGCCACGGCATGAGATACTTGCTGACCCTACGGTGTGCGCATTCCGACCGGGCGGACACTTTTCACCGGCGGCTCAACGGCTCCGGAGATAATGAAGACTGATTTTCCGCGAATTCCCGTAAGCCTTGGTGCTGGTTGCGGACGTACCACCGAACGGAGGGGACCGGGGACGGTTGGATGGAAAATTATTTTGAATGATTTCACAGAAAACGAAAGCCAGCCTACCTCGATCGCGGATAGTTTTTTTTTTCGTTTGGCTTTTTTTCTTCGTTTCTTTTCCATTGCCAAGGTGCTGCTGAAGACGCTATTCGCATCTTTGGGTCACCACCGCACACACACACACACACACACACACACACGCACACACTACAGTTTTTTATGCTCATTTAAGGACCAGTGTTCCTTTTTTCTTCACGCGCTTTTAGGAGCAAAACAACATTAAACGCACCTTATACCGAATGAATGCCAAGCCAGTGAGCAGCTGGAAAACGCTGCTAAGGTCCATTTTTGCTTGTCACAGTTTTCGATTCTTACACAATTTTATCACCGTTTGCCACCGTTTGACCGAACTATCGAGTTTGCTTTAAGCACTTGAGAACGAGTCACGAAACGAGTCACCACTTCAAACGTTGTACACTAACAACAGTCACCACTGTTTGTTCACTAATATTCTTGATCCTCAGCATTGCAGGGTCACGTCCACCAGGGATAAGGAACATATGTGCTACCACCGCTACCACTTGAAAACGGATTAGGACACCCCATTTAGCGATCGAACAGATCGCTGCACCCACGCGCACACCAGCTTCGGTCTTGCTGACATGACTTTCTTCTTTCGTAGGTCTAGAAAAATAAATGTAATTATGTTTAATCAAAACCAAACTTCTCGTTACTCGTCCCGCAGAGAATAAACTCACCGGGTCCAGGATGCACCAGAGCAGACCTCATCACCTGCGAAAACGAACCAACTTCCCATGCGAAATGACGCTACCAACACTCAAATTCTCAACTATTTATCCCGCCGAAAAAGGAACGCACAAGAATAAGACCATTTTGGCTAATTTTTTCATCTGTTTTTAGTATGCATTGTTTTTGTTCTGTTAACATTGGAATTTTACTGCTGATCGTACATCGTTATGTTCTTTCCTGTTCTTCAGTGTCCGCCCGTTTTTTTTAATGCGTGTGCGTGATTCTTTAATTACATTAGTTCCGAATTTGTATACTTTTCTCTTGTCTACCACCGTCTCTTTGTGCACATCATCTTCGGCTAATCATTCATTTCTACCTTTTTATTGATCCGACGGTTAATATACATACATCTGTGCATTTTGTGGGCAGCTATATTTCGATGATACACAGGAGATGATTTCGATTACGCTTCCATTGGGCTGGCTCTCTCTTTTCCGCTTTTTACACTGTAGTGCATAATATTTTGATCGTTTTGGTTTGTGTGTGTTTTTTTTGTCTTACTGAGTTTTGCTGCTTGCTCTATATTCACTTCACTAATTGTTTTCCTCGTTTGTTTTTTATGTTTATTTTATTTTTCTTTTTCCATGTCTCTTCTCTCCATTATGTACAGATATAACTTGACTAACATCTTTCTTTACCTCCCATTCACATACTAATATATTCTCCATGTAATGAAAATTATAATTACAAAGAGAACAACCAATTCATTTACACAAAAGCCACATAGGAACTGAAACGCTGAAAACTGGTTTCTAGTCCACTCATGTAGGACTGTAGAAAAAAAAAGAATGTAACTGGGTGACGTTTTGCAAAATTCCTTACCAAAATAACTTAGAAAATAAATGCATCATCCTTCTTCTACGATCCACCACTAGCGTTAGATCCAAAAGGAAGCAAAATGGAATGAAATGAAGCAAGAACAAACCAAACGGAATGAAAACAATTGGTTGGTGTAGCTGTAGCGCTGCCGAGCCGACGCATTCAACAGAAGTTTTATATCATATTTCAAACCATAATTCCTCTATGCACATTTCAAAGACACGCTCTAGTCTTATATCATAAGAAAATAATAATATTAGATATCGTAATAATTCGCAGAATACATACAGATTGCTTGCCTTTTTTTTACAAAACTTCTTGCGCACACGGAAGAATGAACTAAAATCCCTCTCCTCTGCCTATTAGAGCTGACCTAAGCTTGTCGCTGCTATTCCGTTAAGAAATATTTCATATTTTTTCTCTCTACCTTTCAATAAAAGAAGATCATTACGGAAGCGACAGAACGGAGCAAAACGAAGGGATCCACGCCTAAAACTTGTTCGCAAGAGTTCACTGTACGTATATGTTACACTTTCACCTTACACCCGCGAAACCAGACGGGGATGGGGTTGTTAGTAAAATGAATTTAAACTTGAATTCACGATTCTTCTTCCTTCGTAATAATCATCTCTCGTTCACTATACAGTACCGATAATTTATCGATAACAATATTAATATTCGTTCGTTTGATGCACGGCAATAAGTTCGTTCGCTAAAGTCTGTACACTGTTATATAAACGCTCGCGATAAACAAAATAATGGTAGTTTGGAAATGGAAACAAAACTATAAGAAGGAAGAAAAATAATAATATCACACATTGACACGTAAAACACGGCACACCTTATGCGCGCGCGCGCTCGCCCTTTTCGATGCCGTAATCGTCCCTGCGATCGGCATTAAACTATGTTTTCGTGTTTTTAACGCTTCACTTTCTCTTACTCTTTGCTCACCTGCGAGGTGAGCATAGTTAGCATTTGTTTTGGACCACTATTTTACGTCCCTCAGATGAAGTTTGACGTTCCATCCTCCTTCAGATTACAGCTAACGTGTGTTCCACCCGCCGTATCCCGCTCCGGAATAGGCAGTGGGAAGGGGGAGAATGGTCGGGGGTCGGAGGAGAAGAGTTTGAAGAATTGCTTGCTAGAACCTCCACTTATCCGGCATCACCAGCATTAGCCACATGCAGATAAAATTCATGGACCGCTTCGTATTGAAGTGTACACTTTAAACAAGTGCATGTTTCCTTTCTGCAGCGAAAATAAATCTATCCCTGAATGATTGCCTCGCCTATCTGTTCTGCCGCCCGTCGTTACCACCGAATTCACGATCACCAAAAAACGCACTCTTACCTTTCCCTTCCTACTAGAGCGCCGATATATCCATCGGTAACGGACGATGATGATGCTGGTGGTGGTGATAGGACAACTCTGTCGAAGGATGCTGCTGCAGGTGATGATGTGGATGATGATGATGATGATGATTCGAGGCAGCGACAACGGCCGCTGCTGCCGCCGCCGCCGTCCTTGCCGCTGCTGTGATGGCAGAAGCCGACGTTGCTACCACCGATCGATCGTTCGGTCGAAGAACCACACCGTCACCGCTATTGTCACCAGCACCATTCGTGGATGCACCTTCAGCTGCTGCTGCTGCTGCTGCTGCTACTTCCTCCTCCTCAGCATCAACCGGTGCCAGTGCCGAACTCGTCGTCGCCGGACCTCCGCCACCACTGAGACAGTAATTTCCGATGGTACTGCTGCTCGCGGAAGCACTCGCCGCGGAAAGGAATCCGATCGAATCCTCCCGTTCAACGCAATTGCTACCACCCACGTCACTCACACAATCCACTAGCCCACCAACGCCACCACTGGCCGCAAAACCACCGAGCAGTGCAGCGGCCGCCGCAGCATGATGATGATGATGATGATGGTAATCGTGATGGTGATGATGGTACAAGTGATGATGGTGGGGCGACGGTGTTAGATGCATTCCGTGATGAAGAAAGGAATGGTGAGCAGCATCCTCGTCGGGATCGACTGCGGCTGCAAGTAGCGCCGATGGTGGCGGCGGTTGTCCGTCGGCACCGTTCGCAAGCGAAAATCCGAGACCACCGCTCATGAGAGCCGAGGAGGCGGAGGCGCCTGTTGTCGCTGGATGTCGGTACGCGGATAAAGGTGAACTACACAACGGAGGCAACCGATCGAGGCAAGGATGCTGCAGATGGTTGTTGGTAAAGATTGATCCGTCACCGGCGGATGTAGTGGCAGGCGAGGCACCATTGGCTGTATCAGCTCCGCCGATGTTGTTGCTGCTCCCGTTGCTGTTGTTTCTGGAGTTTACACCACACGGAGGAGTTGCTGCAGCGCCGGAAGCTGGTCCAGATCCTGCCGGAAGGTGATTGTTGTTGGTGGTGGCTGGCGATGGTGAAGTTGTTGCCACCACCCTCGATGCACGAAGCTGCTGTTGATGTTGCTGCTGTTGCTGTTGCTGTTGCTGTTGTTGCTGTTGTTGCTGTTGCTGTTGGTGATGATGATGCACCAAGAGGTCCGTCGCAGTTACAGCCAATTCTCACATGTGTGAGATCGGTGCCATAGATCGCAGAACCTGCTGCTGCTGCTGCTGCTGTACTTGCTGCTGTTGCTGTTGCTGCTGAATGTGTTGATGCTGCGATTGCAGGTCAGGCGACACGCTCGCGTTATGCTGATGGTAGTGCTGCATGAGATGATTGCGATGATGTTGCTGCAGATCCGCACCGACCGTATGCTGCATGTCCGGCACGTGGTACATGTTGATGAGATGGCTTAGATCGGTCGAACCCGTCGATTGCTGCTGATGACCACCACCGCCGCCCACTAGATACTCCCGCTTCATTGTCAAGTTGTTGTTGGTGGCGGTTGCGATCGGTCCCGGTGACACCGGTTCGGACTTTACGCTCGAATCGCTGGGACTGTGGCTTTGGCAGGACAGCGCACTTCCGGGCTGATGGTTCAATCCGTACGGTGAGCCGGGTTGCTGCTGGATTGTCGTGCTGTACGGGGAACCGGGTTGCTGGAGACCACCACTGCTACCGTAGGGAGACGTTTGACCGCCGGCAACTGTGCCACTTCCACCGCCGCCACCACCACCACTTCCACCGCCGTACATGCCACCGTAGCCGGCGTTCATGTAGCTATTGAGGGAGCCGGTCGTCGTACCGGAGGCGGCTGCCGCAGCCGCCATCTGGCCCATATCGTACCGATGGTGATGGTGGTAATTGCTCATGTAGTGCTGCTGCGACTGGTAGGCCGCCATCGAGGACGGATCGTTGATCATCGGGTACCCGTTCGGCATGTAGCCATTCGGAGGCATCTGGTGGTACATATCACGATTCGCAGCGGCTGCGGCCGCTGCTGCCGCCGCCGCCTGCTGTGCGGCCAGCGTGGTCGACGAGCCGCCACCGCGCATCGCACCTCCCTCACCCGTTTGGCCACCGCCTCCACCGCCACCTCCACCGAGCAGCGAACCAACTCCGAGTGGATACTTTTCCTTTGCCTTCGTCAGTGTCTTCGTCTTCCGGCGCGGTCGGTACTTGTAGTCCGGGTGTTCCTTCATGTGCACCGCACGCAGCCGTTTGGCCTCGTCGATGAACGGACGCTTCTCCGTCTCGGACAGATCCTTCCACTGGGCGCCGAGCCGTTTCGAGATCTCGGAGTTGTGCATCTTCGGATTGTCCGAGGCCATCTTTCGGCGCTGCCCGCGGGACCACACCATAAACGCGTTCATCGGTCGCTTCACACGATCCGCATTCTGTTGTGCCGCTTTGCTCGTGTTATTGTTGTTGTGATTCACACCGAGCAAACCGCCGGCACCGTGATGATGGTGATGGTGACCACCACCATTGCCGCCACCACCCCCGCCACCACTCGCCGTAATGTGATGGCCGGTTGACCCGACCAACATTCCCGTCGGTGAACTGTGCTGCGAGTGTCCTTGTCCACCACCAACGAGACCGGTCGGGCTAAGACCCGACACCGGCTGCTGCAGGGGACTTCCGTAACCGCTGCTATTGTTGTTGTTGCTGCTGCTACTACTGTTGTTGCTGCTTAGCCCATGGCTCATGTGATGCTGCTGGTGGCCACCGCCACCCAGCAGATGGTGCTGTTGCGCTGCTGACGTCTGATGCGACGAGAGCTGCGACTGGCCAATGTTCATCATGCTGAGCGAACCCAGCGCCCCGTACGGGGAAGGGCTGTGACCGTGCAGGGAGGACGGATGTTGTGGGGGCATCGTGGCATGCAGCATACCACCTCCCTTTATGTCCGATTCCAAGGTCAGCATCATGTTGCTGCTTTCGTCGAAAAGCGTCGTCAAAGTGCTTTCGTCCGCGTTGATCTCTTCCTCAAAGATCTGTTCGAAACTCAATTCTTCCTCAATGTTTTCGCTGTTTAGCTCCAGCACCTGTTCCTCGATCACTTCGAGGACTTCTAGTACGCTTTCGTCGTCCTCGTTCACTACGAGAACTCTATCGATTACACCGTCTTCTTCGTCCCCGTTGTCCTCGCAGACGTCTTCTTCGTCTTCCAACTCCTTCTCATCAACTCCGACGTCTTCGTATTCCACCTCTCCGACGTCGTCGGCGTCGGCGATGTCCTCGTCGCCGTCTTCCACCTCTGCGACGTCGTCGTCGCTATCGTCGATCTCTTTCTCAACAACAGTAAAGGATCCTCCGGAGGTACTCGCGATTGATTTCCCCGTGGTCTTTAAGGAGCTCCACTGTTCACTTTGTCTGTAGGACAAACACGATTTTCAAGCTTAGTACCATATACCTCCACCTGCCATCTCATAATACAGTACAATACATCGACACACGCACCATTGGAACAAAATTAAACGTTACAAAACTGCCACAGAACAAGCTGCATTCCATCGGCCTCCCGTAAAGATTGCACTTTTGCCAGAACAAATGCCTCTATTGTTTTGATCAATCTCCCGATCAATAACCTTGCGAACGATACACTTAACGTCATCGAAACACTATACAACCATCCATTTGTATACCTCGCTTCACATACCTCTCTCTCTCACATACACACACACAGACGCAAACACACACGAGGAGCTAATATTTGCTGCACAGCAGGCTTTGAATTTCATTCACCCAATAGATTCTTCAATTATCTCCAAATTCTGTTTCACCGGTAGAAGAAACTCACTATTCAGCTCGATCAACCAAAACACGCTGGTTGTTCGAAGGAATGGAACGGTTCTACTATCCCACTATCATGCCTGTAGGGAGACACGCCAGAGGCACGGGAGGAGGTTGCTGTTGTTAATTGTGGAAATTCTTTCCTTTGCGGGTAATAGTGATTTGGTTACGGATTTTTCACTGCACATATGCATAATCTGCAATCTACGATCAAGCAGCCGGTGAATTTTTTCAGTCTTGGTCGTCGGCTAGGGATCTGCTACTAGGTAAAGCTATTGTAATCTCAAACGTGTCAACAACAGTTCACCGTATTTTAAACTACTATCATTACTCAGCAGATCTCCTCGCGTAAATCGATCGCAATGTTTACATCGACACAGTCAACATTCGATGAGAGCGTTTCTTCCGATTACGCACGGTCTTTTGCTGCTAATCGCACGTACTACTATCGAGACGATTTAGTTTCACGCCACAACCGCACAGTGCTATTCCGATACGGAATAAACCAAAAACACAAAATAATCCTACACCCGGTATATGCCGTCGCGGAACCAATAACGTACAGGGTGAGAGAAGCGCGCGATACGATTTGGGCTCAACCACCACGGGTGTACCCGGTGTACGCGAGAGACAGAATTACGACACACTTGCGAACAGAGCACCTTTCCGTTTTACTATGAGGACCCGGTCGCGACGGAACTCGAACCGAACCCCGAACCGACAGCGTTCGTTCGGTTGTTAGCGAAAGCTTGTGGTGCCTTGCCTGCCTGCCTGCCTGCCTGCCTGTCTACCCCGTCGTGCCCGTAGCCCGCGTGCTGTCACGCTAGAACCAACACAACCAAACATACGGTGTGTGGAACCGAAGATCCGACAAAAACAGCCTCTCTGCCAGGGGCCGCGCAAAGGTTCTTCAGGTCACGCGAGCGTTGGATAGGGCTCTCCTTCGTACTGCGTGCGATTGGAGTATGCTTTGATCGGCGGTAGGACGGATGTCGTTGAGGTGAAGAGGAGAAGGGAGCACCCAGCTCGGCTCAACATTGACCACTCTCTGCCGGCCCACAATCGGGAAGATACGGAACCAATCAGAGCGAGAGATCTCCGGTGGTCTATACCAAGAAGTACGCTTGCCGTGCCCACCAATACACCCTTAATGCGTGCTATGCTACGGTAAGCAGCATAAATTTGTGCCTGGCGATGTGTTTGTGTGAGCAACATAACCAGCAACTCCCGTCGCACTCTCGCGCATAGTCGATTACAACCCGAAAGTTGTAGGAAACAGACAGTTCCTCCGGTCAGTGGCGAATATTTTGCTCTCCCTCTAACAGCTGGGTACCGGGACATGATCCATGCCGTGCCAGACAACCTGGCTGCGTCGGTAATGGAATATGTTTTGCCGTGCCGAAGCAACCGAAGTTGGCGGTTCTGTTGTCAGACAAGGAAGGGAGAACAAGCATTCGCTCTCTACCCTTGTAAAGAGGCGTGGCTACTGGATGCTGTTTGACATTTTGTACACGCAGGGGGTTGCTGCAACGTTGCCAAGTTTTCAAACACAACTAGCATCGGTTTGTATGTTGCTATAAAATCTGAACTACACCACTATCTCGCTCTATTAAATGCTCTTCTCCGTAGGTCCTCTATCGCATACTTTTGCTATAAAACAGCAACATACGCACCTCAGAGCATAGCTATTTATCATTCCTTTTCCATCACGCACTCGATGCGTCCTGGCAGTGTCTCCTGGCAGCACACAAAACACAATTCTGACGTTTCAGACATATTTCCGCAGTCTTCCGCAGCACCAACAGCACACCATGACGACTTTGCAGCCAGCCTCCGGTTTTTACTATCGATCGATCGCAAGAGAAGCACTCCAAGTGCTACCGAAAAGTGTTTCCAACCGTCTACTTCACCTCCAAAAGCCATCGTGTCTTCGTCACCGGAGCGTATACTATTCCTGGTTATCCTAACGCACAACCCCCTCATTCCGTCTCCCTCTTTCTTTTTCTCGACACAGTCAATTCATCGATTTTTCTCCCGCATAAAAAAGGCTAAGAATTTGATGATAGGTTTGAACTTCCATCGCAACGTGGAAGCCGCAAAAATATGATAAGAAGGTAGAAGCATCCTGCGCAATAGAAGGGACGCGAAGAAGAAATCAATCTACTTATTGCACCAAAACATTCTGACGATTTTCTTCGATTACGGCCAATCCACGATACCGAGCGATAGAATGACGATAATAACAATAATAATAATGATAATAGCAATAATAATACGAATCATCCAGTACACTGAGATGGTGTCATCTGGTGTTTAGGGCTCCTTTTAGGTCCTTAGCGTAGATGAAACCGTGGTAAAAAATAGAACACACCACTCAAAATTACAATGACCAAAAAAATAGTAGCAATTTTTTCTGTTTCGAAAGTTTCTTGTCATCGAGATTCAATTGAAGTTTTCCTTAGAAAATCAAAACATTATGATAAATTTTTGAAACGGGAAAAAACTCAGATAAAAAATGTGAAAATGTTGTCTTTTTTAAAGACGCAAATTTAAATCAACTATCTAAGCGACAACAAACCCGGGGTGACACCATACACACCGCTACCCAATGACGGTTTGTCATAGAAATCAAACTTTAATATGGCTTCAATAGACGTAAGCGCCCTGCATCACACCCTGTTGCATCGTTCGTCGATAATTCTGCGAAGACGACGCTGCTGCTACTGCGGTGGTGCTCCTTGAAATATAACAAACCGTAAAATGCGACATCCAAACATGCGGAGCGATGATGGTGTTTGCAAAACCGGCACACGGTGTGCTACAATGCAGTGCAACTGATCGTGTAATCCTGTTTACCCAAATACCCATCACCACCACACAAGATTGGCAAGTGTGTGTGTGTGTGGTGTTTGGGAGCAAAAAAAAGGACACACCTCACGGGAACGAACGAAAAACGACGCGATGCTACAATTGTTGCCATACCAGAGAAATGCATGCAGCAGAGGGCGGCTTGCAATGGTACGGCTTCTCCCAAGCGAAGCAAACAAACACTTCTTGTGCTCTAGTCTCCCGAGGTCTCTGCTCACACATCTACGTGCGGTAACGATTATGTTTTGGTGGCCCAAAACTGTCCTTCCCGAGCAGCATGAGCATGAATGGAGGATCAACAGGCGCAATCGAAACAAAGACAAACAAACAAAAACAGTTTCACACAAGTTCCCGGGGCTGCCTCCTCCTGCCAGCCTCCTGTTCGGTTCCGCGTTTGCAGCCGTCGCACTAGAGAGAGAACCAACAATATCTCTCGGGTTCCTGTCGTATTTCGGCTATTGTTTCTACTGCCAAAAATCCATTTACTACGTCCCTCTGGGGTAGCGCTAAACTTGAACGCCGATTGTGAGAGAAGACGTACTACGGGGTTCGAGCGTAGTGCTGTGCCCTTGAGTTTCTGAACAAAGTCAACTAAACCAACAAAATCATTCATTGAAGTCGGGCGGTACGGAATGTGAAGCGGCGCTTCAGTAGTATTAGTTGATGACAAACTTCTTCGTGGCTTATGAATGTTCTGTGCGCGGTCAAGGTTGCTGTGGAACCGGCTTACTTTCATGGTGGAACCTACGGTGAATAATCGATGACTTATAAAGCGTAATTATTAATTTTCTAATATTGATTTTCAATGCTCTTATGTTGGTCTGGTTGGTCTATTCTAAATGGTATTTTTTAAAGTCAAATGCCTTAAAGTGCTGGTATAAATATAGTAACTTTTGCCTTGTATAGTAATGATCTACCAACACCGAGCGGTTAAACAGTTGAAGGTGGCAATCGTATAAGGTTGGCTTTAGATAACACTTGTTTTCTAGCTTCCAGTTAGTGCCAAACAGCACACGTTCGATGAAGCACTTGAAATACTTTTGCTTCTGTTGTGTGCTCCTACTGCGTGATGCGGTCGGTTTATGCTCGGTAAGGATGACGATTGCTCACGCACGCATACACACACACACACACACACACACACACACACACACACACACACACACACACACACACACACACACATCACATCACATCAACTAAAGAATGCAAGAACATCCCTTTTATAGCAGCAGAACCATGTTGGCTTTTTTGTGCTAGCCTAGGGTGAAACTCGAAAGTGTGTAATAGGCCGTTTGCCGGGAGAGAATCACAAACGACAGTGTATTTATCCCTCAACAGCAGAAAATGCATAAACCAGAGCAACCCGTCGCCGCCGGGTGGTGTTACAATCGGGGCGCAATGTTTGTGATGTTGCGCAGCAAAAGAAAGGTAAACATTCATTACACGCTTTTTTATTTGATTTGAGCATTCATTCAACAGGCTTCGCGTACAAGTGCGAAGCCACACTATACGAGAAGCCCATCACCGGTTGTAATGAGTGACAATAAATAGTGTTTGTTTCTCAACATACAGGTGCTGTATTGCTCCTCGGGACTAATTGCTAAAGGACTAATGCCTTGAGTTGATTATTGAGTGTATGATTTGCAATACGTATAACGACTTAAGCTTCAATTTTCTCATGCTTTTATATCATTAATTTTAACTATTATCCTGTATTATCTGATGAAATTGCTTGAAAGAATGAGCTTATATGTATCAACTAAAATCTATTATTATTTCTTAAGCCATTCACCACCATTGGTTTACCGTCGAGAATTCAATAAACAACACCTTATTCGTGGACCTTCGTGGATGACCTAATTTCAACTGTAAAGGAAAGAATAAAAAATCCCACTGATCCACCGATCATCCCCTTTTCTTCGGCCGCTTACCGTTGAATGCACTCATTGCGCATTATTTGACCTGCTTCTTGCACCCAGGAGAGTCATAAATAAATGCTAAATGGTTGTATCAACTGTAATGCAACCCCTTTAAATCCTTTTTTATTGTACTGTGTGTGGTTTGTTGCAACGATAATAACCAACACACCAACAGACGCGCTCATAAACACCCTTCAAAGATCCTTTGCATAGGATGCGTCGAATAGAACTTTGGTGAGCGCAAACGACACATGAAATGATTCCCATCTTCGATTCTTGTGTGAATTTCTTCAATATCAACGGTTTTTATTTGTGAACGTTTGCGTTGCGTCGTCGCGTTTTGTAACAACACAGGAAAAGGTAACTGGAGCTACAAAAAAAATGTTTTTAGGTCCGTTTTACTACTAAAAGCTTACAAGATTGTTAGCAAAATGTCATTCCTTCTTCATTCAGTATCACATTTCGTTTATGACCCAAATAAAAGAAATCCGATACAGTCAACTATAAACAAATATTACCTTAAGAAGATAAGACTAGTAATCAAATTCGTAAGCCTAGCAAGATAATCTGTGACACGATCGCCGTGTATCCCTCTTGAACAAGTATAAGTAACCAACATCATGTAAATTATTGCGAATATGCATTTGCATACTTATTAACAAAACTGTGTCATCTGTATGATGATCAATCCTACAATTGAACAATAAAAACGGCAACGCTACTCCAAACGGCTCCCAATCCCTGCTAGGTTCAAACCATTAAGTTGTCACGACTTGTCGCTTTCTTATGGACCTTGCGCCCGGGCGCAGGGCTGATTCCGTGCATACAAAAAGCATGACGTGATGACCGACCCTCCTCCCCGCTATCAACTACAAGGCGAATACCGGTAGCACCAGCATCTGCATATTATTTTGAAGCTTCCACCAGCGCAACACATGGTTGCTGTTTTTTTTTCTCGCCGTGCCCCTACTTTGCCAAAACGGGCTCACACTGGGCAGAAGGTTATTTGTTTTCAAAATTGGTTCCACGAATTACAACGAGCGTCTGCTGTTGTGTGGGGAGGGGGAGGGAGGGGAGACATCGTTAATGCTGCGAAGATTCATACACCTCGTTACGCACTTGACACCCAACCGAACCTACTGAGCGATGGCGCGATTCGTTCCCCGAGCGCGATGATCTCCAACAGGCGAAGCGATACATTGTGTTTCGCCACTGCATTGCCGAAACATTCATTGTGGCTTTTCCTCGAATGCAGGAGAAATCACGATACGCGGGTGTCTGAAAAATTACGTGAACTTCCCACAAAAAGAAGTATTTAGTTACACCTCCATCTTTACGATATGCAAAGCACTATGATAATCAAATCAGTACCCTCAAAAGAATCGTACCGATTCCAAATTTGAGTGAAATGTTTCTCTTTTATTAATGAGCATATTTAGCGCCAAGAAACATTGCATTACAATACCTTGAGCACTACACGATATTGTGCTAATGATTGTGGTTTACTTTCCGTGTGGCAATTGATAAACATACACTTATTGGCCGTGTTAGTACTAACGAGCAACACGATTATAAAAGACGTACACTACACCCACCGCATTAAAACAAAAAAAAATGTGTAGACTACACGGCCGGGCTAACAACTAAACAAGACGTATGATTGACGAAACACTGAATTCTCACGCTCATCTAATACGCAAAATAACAAAGCGCCATACCGGAGCGGGTGGCAGCTGCGGCCAGCACATTCCCTCGGTGCTAGTCAATCTGTCTGAAACTCATTTGATGGATACGCTAATCCTATCCCTCCTTCCTCATTCGCCACACTAACTAGCTATTAGTGCCAAAACCGGAACGAACGCCTCGCGTTGTTTTCTTTTCTTCCCTGCGCCAGAGAAGCGTATGGCGCGCGGTAAAACAAATGAACCACCGACTTCCCGGTAGCTGTTTCACCCTGTGTACAAGAAGCCTACCTTCACTGACTGAAACAAATCATTACAAAATAGGCCTCCGGCAAACAAACGCAAGCCACCGGATTTTAATGGCTGTATAGACGCCACACAGTGGACACACGGTGGACGGAAGACCACGAACGAGCCCGCCAGGGGATGCCACACGCCCGAAGAAGACGTGTGTGTGTGTGCAGCAGCATAAACTGGGGAACGCTGGTGCGTTTTACGTTAAGAAAAACCAAGCCACAGTCATTAACCGTACGAACCCATTACCGGGTGCGAGCGCGGGCGCAGTCACTTCGTCGACGGCGACCGCACGACGATGACCGCAACCAGCAAGAGCGTAAACCGAAAACGTTCCCCCCACCGAACTGGGTGTATTTTCGTTGGTCCTTTAGTATGCTTTTGTGCCCTTCCCTCGCGTTGCTTAAAACACCATCAAACAGTTGAGCTTTCTCCGCGTCGGGGGGGGTGGGGTTTTTCCCCTGCTCGCTGCAAGTCTTGATAAAATAAAGAAAGCTGTGCTGTAATAACGAAACAAAACAACTACAAAAACCTACTGAGCAAAATACAAGCAACGACACCGAAAACTTCTCGGCTGAAAAGAAAAGAAAGCGCTCCGCCGTGTGCTCTTTTCTGTTGGTGGAGTGGCGCGTTCCATAGCCGGTAGCATAATTTTCATAACAAGAGCAAGCACACACACAGCCGATTCGAGAAAATGAATAAAGAAAAAAGCCCTCCGAAGAATATGAAAGAAATATAAATATGTTGGAAATAGCGGGACAAACGCGAAGAAGAAAAAAAAAACCTAACCATCCATTCGCGCAGAGGAACATGGGAGGAGTAGCATAGTAAAACAAAAGCAAACCTATAACACATAGCTGAAGCTTCCAAGGAGTTGGCCCTATGGCACGTCTAAAACCCCGGACGTTGGCGGCAGCGGGAGCACCATCCCACCCGCTGCTCCCCTTTAGCTGCGGTTTTCGTAAGAAAGATATTATAATAAATTGCCCTCCATGCGCTAGCTCTCGCAAGCAATGACCGACCGCCGCGCGTTTGGTTCGAATGAAGAAATTATAAATATTAGTTAATTAGCGAAAGTAATTATGAAGGGTTGGAGATTGGGGCGGAGAGTGCCGATGGGGGTGTTTCTTCACATCGTAACATGAGACCGTGCTTCTTGTGGACGAATATCACACAGAGTGAGAAAACAGATTAAGATGGATTGCTATTGGCAGCTCATTTTTCTTCCACAACAACCTTTTTTCTAGGGCTGAAGAGATTTTTTTCCACACCTACATTGCCACACAAACTCGCGATTAATATTAGAGCAAAGTTTGTTGCAGAATTGCGTGCAAAAAAAATCAAGCAAATGCTTGAGAGTATAAAAACGCCGCTCAGATTCGAAACATTAAAACCGTCCGTACTAATTTATCGAGCACCTCTACCTAATACTGTTAAATTTGGGTCCTTTTCTCATATTATCGTAAAAAATAGCAAGGCAGCTGATGAAAAATAGCTTCACTTTTTCCCACAACATCCCATACGATCACGCCATCATCCTGGAGTCCGCGCGCCACCCCGAGCGATCGCCGTTGGGTTCTCCAAAGAGTTAATAGAAGTATGAACTACGAATCTAGGCGCGGTTGGTTTCCTTCGGTGGTGGCGGTGGTCACGAGTTGCATGAAAAAAGTTGCGATCTTGAGGCGCACAACGAGGCATAGCGGAGAAGAAACCGAGAGGAGCGTTTCGTAGGACGAATGAAAAATTATCATGTTCAGTTAATTACGCTGATTGATTAATTAGTATTTTAAATTGCTTCGACGTCGTTGCACGGATGCGTGGAAACCGTGAACCGTCCGCGCCCCGCTCGGACAATCCCACTTAGTTGAGAGAGTTTTGCGACGGTGGAACAGCATGCTAAGATTATGGGAAACGTAAGGGAAGAAACAACAAAAACAAAGCGTTAGTTTCATCGGCAAGAACCACTCTGGAAAAAAAACCCGCACGTCGCCTGACACACCCGATTCACGCAGGCAGCCCGATCGCCAGCTGTGTGTTGTCAGAACATTCCGAAAAGCGGTCGCTCGCCGTGGGCATGTGCCCGGAAAAGTTTTCTCGCCAGCAGGAAGCCTTCGGCAAGTGGAGCTCGATTTATCATGCGTGATTCTTTCCGTCAATTTCATGTACTTGAGCTAGCATTACTTTGACTTGTTCCTGTTTGTACACATTGAGAAATAGAACTTATTTTATTCCTACTGTTCAATTAATCATCTACTTACTGTTTGTGTCCGTTCCTAGTGGGAACAAAATCCTATTTGTTAGTGAGAGAGTAACAGTAACTTAACATACTTATAGTGCTTAACTGTCGTTCTACTGTTAATTTAGTAGATTTAATTGCAATTGGTTAGCAGAAGCATAATATACAATTGATCAACAGCTTATTATTAACGTAAATAAAATGAAATAAAATAATGAACAACAATACAGCTATTTCTTTCTTAAGGACCTATTGATACCTTAATAAAGAACGAAGTAAACGAATTCTCATAATAACGAAATGGACATTTTTTTCATCCTAAACTCTTCTATAAAACCATTGCCAACGCATTAGTAAAAATATGCGGCGTGAAAACCCTTAGGTCTTAGGAAGAATGGTCGAATCATTTCTCTCCAGTGCTGGAGCATAGCGAAGGGTGAGGATATATATTTTTTCTGGCTGTCCTACTCGTCACCTTTCCTCTTGAGCGATCGCGGCAAGGCGGCAAGCAAAAGGCAATGGGAAAGCCCCAAACAGGCAAAATGTCCACATGATAAATGCGTTTCCGTCAACTCTCATTTCTCACTGAGATTGCCACCGGCCGTCCACCACAGTCCAGGGCACACCAACTGCCGGTCTCGTCTCCGGACACTCGTGTCGGCGGCGTTGCAGCAGCAAACCATCATCATAATAGCATCACCCGATGCCGGAATATGAATATGCCGCCCAACGAGAAACTGCCGCCGAGACCTCTCCAAATACTTCCCACAGGGACGCCGCGGCACTACGGCAGCAGACATAGTTCTCCTTCCTAGGAAGAGCATTTGTTTGGTCAATCTTTGACCACCGCCAATGCCGGCAACGACCGCAGTGACACACGAAGGTGAAAAAAGCGTGAGATGAGATGAAGCGGCAAAAAGAAAAGGATGGAAAAATCGACACGGTTCGCACGAGACGCGATGAAGAAATATGTTGATTATCACGCTCTAGGACACACGCGCGGGTGTTTATGCGAACGGTTCATTCGGACGTAAAGACCGATCCGGCAGGCCGATTTTCTGCTCCCTCCCGTGGTTAATTAGCTACTGCGCCGACTATGTCTCTAATCAGCGTGTCCCCACTCCTTTCCCTCCAGCCCTTGTGTGCTCGAGTGTGTGGGGAAAAGAAGAGCGACAACTTTTACCATACGAATATCGTAACTTTTAGCCACCACTGTTGTCTGCCAAGCCTGGCGCTGACAGATAGCGAACAATTTATCATTCGCATCACGAACCACCGGGCAGTAAAAATGTAAGTTCTCGGTGTGGGAGAGTTATAGATCGTATTCAAACAGACACACATAAACACGCGTCGTCATTATTATTCATTACCTGTCCCGAACAGAGTGGTTGCAATAATTTTAAATTCTAACATACTAACGATATGAAAAAAAGCTCTTCTTACTAGCTTAAAATACGTGAATTTCCTTCCAACAAGATCATAAAAAATCAAAAAACCAAACTCTTTCCCGGATCCCAGCTCGATGCAAATCATCGGCCAACCCAGATCTTTGAATCGGTACCGCCGGTAAATCTCCCGGTTGGTTTAGAATTACCAGATAAACTATCACCGAATCCGAGTGCAAGTAGTTGCACTCGACGCGCAACCTACGGTGGCACACAAAACACTATCGTCTTTAACGAATCTAAACACATCAGAGTACACGGACGTATGGGTCCGCCCTGCGGCAGCAGGAAACCGCATTTGAAACGATCACGAATTCCGTTTCCAACACCATAACCGTGTGGCAACCGTTTTTTCTGTCGCGCACATTATCAAATTACGGAGCCGGGTGTCTTGTTTCGGGAAGGCTGCGGAGAAGTGTGAATCAAGCAACAGGATTACCACGAGGATCATCTCCATCTCTTTGGCTTGAGACGCGCGCGTTCGCGTGGGAAAACCACAAGAATGAAAATACGCAGGTACACACCGCAGGTAAACGGTATTGCGCCGGGAAGGATGATATAAAAAACGTAGATAAAATAATATCTAATGAAGGACAGTTTCACCCTTGCGCGAGATGGAAACGTGCTTAGCGAACATTCAGTTATACCCAAGGCTGCAATCGTAATCGTCTGCAAAGGTAATCTGTTTTAACGTCAGTATCTTCTTCTTGAACCAGTCTATCGTAGGCTTGCAGCAAAACATGTGGTGCAAATTTTGAGATTCAAGTATCGTAACACTACAATCAATTCTGACCTTACCAGTCATCGTCAACTACAACAGACAAGTTCTTTACTAGATGCGTTTTTTCCGAGTCTAAAGCTACTTTTCTCGCGATCAGTGAACTGTTGTATATCTTCAAAGCTACTCACTCATTTAAACACCGGACACATTTTTAAAGGGAATCATCTGACTCCGGTAACCAATGACCTACGATCTTCACACCATAGCCTACTTTAGAATAGTAAAGGTCGTCTGTTTTGCAGAAACGAAAAGAAAAAAACAAACGTGCTTGAGTGAAACTCAAACAACGCTATTATTGTTTTGTCTCGTTTTAACCAACTCAAAAGCATTGATACGAAAGTCCCTCTATCCGTCTTCTTTACCAATACCGGGGGCATACGACGTTCCTTTACATACTATTCAGGCATTGATTTTATGCTGCGGAAAGCGGAGGGTGTGTGTAAGCGTCTGTTTATGTACTCAAACGAACGCACATACAACACAATACAGAGCAAGGGCGTCTAGTCTAGAATTCATTCATAGACAGACTGATGTAATCCGCGCGCCACCAGTGTCCGATCTGTGCAGCTTTTTGTTCGGCGGCAGGTGTGATGATAGTCATTCAGCGCCGTGTTTAGGTCCACAGTGTTCCGGTGACTGTTCATCCATTCATTCGTCTGTCCATTCATTGTCCAAGTGGTAGTAGTAGCAATAGAGGATTCGACACAACAAACCATCGCACCGCACAAACGGTGGCGTTTTGTGTATCTTTGCGCTTTTCAAAAAGAGCCCATCATCATCGACAACGTTCGCGGCAGATCATCATCATCAGTGCTTCCCAGGAGCAATTGGACCATCCCGACCCTACCGCAGTGCGGCTCGTCTTTTCATCCTTACGGTCGTCGATATTCATTGAGAAAATCCATTCTGTATGGCAGTGAAACGATCGATAAAGTCAACAATCGACATGCCGGTACTACATCTGTCGCGTACACTATTGCTAATGCTCTCTCGCCTCTTTCTCGCCACGTGACAATGAAACGAGCCGGGCCCTCAACTGGCCATGAAACTGGAAACGTGATCGATTAAAAGAAATCGAACACGGAAGGAAGCATGTTTAGCGCTTATTTCACCTCACCGAGAAAGCTCCAACTATCAGCAAATTGAACGTCAAATATTTGTGCGTGTGCGATTGCTGTACATCATAGATGGAGAATTATTGCATACAGAACTTGTTACGTTACATACCGTATCGAAGCTAATCTATGAAGCACGTAAGATGGCATATACATACTCCCGTTGGCGAACTGAACGGTATTGCTATCAACCTTGGGTGGCATGTTCGTTCTTGTGGTCCGCGAAGATTTTTGCTTTAGCTGGTAGCGCAGGAGCCTATCCAGGAAATCATCGCGCTCACTCATCTCGTTAAGTTAAAAGGTCTAGTGTAAAGTAAGAGCCTTCCGATGGATTCTTCTTCGGAATAGGAGTTAGATTATCTTTACTTCGGTTTAGAACTCCTTCGTGATCGTTATAGGTAGAACCTGAAAAAATATTAAAAGCGTGGTAACTCAACCCGATCATTTACCCACTACTATCACTATTTTAATTTATTGTAAATTCCACGTATCAACATTGCCCACAAATCTTAATCTCATCAATAATGGATGTTCAGCCGTATGTATGAAAAAATATTATTGATCGTTATTTTAAAATGTCTTAAACCTGAAAATCTGACCAGCGATCTTTCACATTTTTTTTTATCGCAGCGACTTGGAAGATTACCATGATTGCATGGCGAATGCGTAGGGGATTGATATCTACATTTATTTTCAAATGAATGCTTTTACAATTCACTTTTTTCATAACCTTCACAAACCCAATTAAAAGTTCAAAAACCTATGAAGTGAAAAACCATTGTAAGCAATTTTGCCATGTAACCTTGAATTTGTCCATACGCATTGAAAGCCACACCACGCGGTTATCAACTCGACAAGTTCTACGACTACTATGAATGCATGTACAAGCATATAACATAACCATGTGCTTACTCGGATATCAATTTTAATGTTTTACAATTAAAATAGTTATTACTACTTGGTAAAATTGAAAAATGAGACTATCCATTGTACCTAATAAAGTGTTACCGCTTATGCAATGCAATGTAGAAAAATACGTGGTAATCACAACCGGTTCTTAATCTTACTGCGCAGTTACGAAGCAAGTGTTGAACAGATCATGGTTCTATGATGACACAAAACACCATTTCAAATCTTAAACTAATCACCCATTCACTTACCTATTGGGCCGTTCAAACAAAAGAATAGAATTTCAAGATGGCTTTATAATGAAAGAATTACACGCGTATTACCGTAATCACATTTTGCGAACAAAAGAACGATCATGACCTTTTCAACTATTGTCCGAAACCGCAGGCAGGTGTCAAAGATGTTTTTCCACAGGACTCTCCATGCTATCACACATTGCAAAAAGAGATAGTTGGCAAAACATCACACAATGCATTTCCCACCCATTTTTTCACAAGACTACAAGGATGTAAATGAATAAATATTACGTATTGGAGGATCAATTAGAAAACAGTTTATTGTTTTAAAATATTGTATGTGATTTTGTTATTTACCAAATATTTTCTAAGATTGCGAGATGGCCAGGCAATCCTTGTGCAATAGCTCCAGAACATTCGATAAAAATAAATGTTCTCAAATTTTGCAATGTACTGTATTGTCACATCGCGGTTGCGGTAAAAAAGCATTTTGACTGTCAATGGTGTGTGTCCGTTTACAATCCCTTTATGATAAACAGAAGGTTTTGTTTTATTCAGTTACTTCAAACAAATTCAACCCCAACTGCAGTGATTCAGTATAATTCTGTTGTATTAAATTAACAAACGAAATGTGCTACAACGAATATTGTTTACATGAAGACTGCAGTTAAAAGAATATTTCTCCGTCGACTTTCAAGTGCAAATTCAATAAATGTTTTATGTAAAAAAGAGGTAAGTAAAATGATGTGCTAATTTTGGTATCGCCGCGTTTGCGTTTCGGTTTTTTAGACCATGGAAACTAGAGGGCTCTTACTTCATGTTAAACATATGCAGATGAATATAAATTTTATTTAACGAGATAAAGTAGCAATCAATTGTAGCATAAATCATTTAAAAAACCGCCTATATAGCGTAAACCCTTCAATGGTCTTTTCCTTTCAGTAAAATTTATGATTCATTTAACTTATAACCTTCTTGAAGGATTCTAGCTTTTTTTCGGAATTTTCAACGCAGATATATGTGACACCGGCCTAGGGATGGGTTGATTGAATAAGTCAGATGACATGCAGTAACGTAAAACCAAGTCAGCGTTAATTTAATCAGTGGCGATGAGACAATTTTCGCATTGTTGCAAGACGCTGACCAGGGCGGAACGTTGGCCAGTCGTTGCATTAGCCGACTAGCAAACAAAGATGAAGAAAATGCGATGAAGCAGCGCAAAATCAGAAGAAATCAGTCGTTACTCCTTCACTGGGAGCGTATGATGCTGTGTGTAGTTTGGTGTTTCCGTGGAGAGCAGCGTAAGCGATACCAATTTTCCAATTATTTGTCACATTCACTTCACAGGCCCCAGCAGAAAAATGCCGTCGGACGGGCAAATCAGCAAACAAGAGAGGTGATCCCACGGCGGTTCTGATCTCGGTGGGACAATTCATGTTCAGTGGCGAACCGACGATGACGTCGGTGAAGACGAGATTGGTAAGAAGATTTTTGCAGTGTTTGCACATTTCCTTATGCGCGATCGTATAACTATAAACGAATCCGGCAACGAAGCGGAGGCTAAAAGTCCGTCCCAATCGTGACTGATGTGGATTGGGTAAACTGGATGAATTAAAGAATCCAAGAGGCGATTTTTCGCTTTTCGCATTCAGATCCCGGGCATCAATTACGCGATAAAAAATGGCCGCCCTTTCTTTCCAGCATGGCTAGCTGTGACTTTTTTGTATAGGTGGCTCCTAAAGGCAAATAATTCACACTAACATTTACATCTTACTACAGTTAAAAGAATTGTTTTAAGAATTGTTAAGTTTTGCAACGTATGTTTTTTATCCATTTTATTGTGTTTTTTGTTTTATTTTGAATTAAAAACCATTTGCCAATTACAATTTTGTGATGGAATTTCGCGTAACTGGTGGATCTTCTTTTATGCGAAACTAGTCCGTACCACTGCACCTGTACTTTTTAATTTCGATGACTCGTTTAAAATAACGAAAATCGATGATAACCCTTTCACTCCATTATTGCTTGTATCATCCTATAATTTACTCACCTATAGCACGGCCCGATTTCAACTGTGACATGCGTTAATTTTTTTAAACTAAATTAAATGTTATTCCTATCGAACCAACATCTACGAGAATGATGCTTTCTTCTGAATGTTTGGTTCCCTTTATGCCAAGAGTAATATCCGCATAATATTTCCATTATATTGCTCGTTCCTCATGATATGAGCGCTATTTATTTTACATCCTTTTTCATCAATTCACTATATGTTCCGCTCTTTTCCCTACATTTACCACCACTATCTTTCGTGGTGTGATGCGAAACGACAACTTGCAACAGCGTACATTAAATAAACGGTTTTATCCGATGCCGAGGTTTACGACATGCCTTTGATTTTTGAACCGTTTTTCTGTGTCATAAATTTTTAACCATTTTATGTTTTATTACTTTATGCTTTTATAGTCGCTCCTGAGGATGGAGGTTACTATCCGGTCGTAAATGGAATCATTCGAGTATATGGGAAATTCCTGAATCAACTATCAAACCCGCGTCGTCGTGGTATAGAGAGTTCGTCGGAAAATATAGACGACACGCGGGTGAGTTATTATGTAGTGCAGAAACAGAAGATTTAAGACAATTTACATTTTAAACCTATATATTTTATCTAATAGCAATTAATACAAATTATGTTTAATCATTCATATCCCTTACACTTGTTGTGAACGATATTTGACCAAAATTTCTGTTCCAAATAGTTTTCTGTCCGCACGACTCATCCATGGTTGATGTTGCTGCTGTTGTTCTTTTAAAATCGATCATAGCAAATATCCGGTGGGAATGTAAAAGGATGCCTTACTGGTCATTTAGACGATTCGATTTCACATTTTTTTGTGCGTGTTTGTTACGATGGGATTTCATGTGACATTCATTGAAAAAGAAAACCTCAAATTCATTCGAAACCTTTTCGTTTTGTGTGGATCTTTTCGCTGCTGGTGCTGGTCGTCCATTTTCTCGTAAATTATGGCACACTGCAGTCGTAAGCGGGTGTTAGAAGGAAGAAAATTGAGACAATCAATGATGTATGGATTTCACTACTTTTTGCCGTCCTAATCTTTTACGCTTGCCTTTCGGAGGCTGAAATAGAGTGGATATCAGTTGGGACAACCAGATTCTCTTTCCATGTTCATACCACCTACCAGGCGCTAAGTTAAGCTAACCACCGATTCCTATGCCTTCTCCGAAATAAGCTCACTTACGACGAAGCAATTGAATGACGGAAAGAACTGAAAACCTTCACAAAGAACGCGACAGGTATAGGAGGTTCAATTTTTTTTCAATGAATTTCATTCATCAATAGATGCATAAGCCTCCGTTTGAAAACATCTCTTGTATGTTGGTTGACTTTAAACTGACCATGACCTAGTGCTATCTTTGTTCTCGATCAAGTCTTTGAATTTTCGTGAACATATCAAGACGATCATGCCCGAAACAATTAATAGGAAGGTGTTGCAGTTGATCATCAACGAGCGTAGGTATTTTTCAAGTATCGTTTGTAGTTTTTACAATCATGCAAGATACGATTAACGCTCAACACCACAAACATTTCGCGAATAGATGCTTATAGCTATTCTATTACATATGTTTATCATCGTTCGCCAATATCTTACCACTAAAATTAAATGTTTTCTCATTCAATATCACCCAAGAACCGAAACATTCGCTGTCTATAACGGTATCTGATTATTGCTCAGTAAATTGTTAACGAAACGTCGCCGAAAAGACCGCCTCAGTGACGTGAAACCCGATTGGAAGGTCCAAGGAAGCGGAACCGACGGCGGAACGGAAAGAGAGTGACACGGTGAACGTTGTGGAACGATGCAATGCTGCAAATTTCATGTTGACGACGGTACTGGTAGCTTGATTGGTTGTGCTGAAGGACCGTAATCATGGCGCAATTAATTTCCCTACGCTTAATTACATGTTCCGGACCCGGGCGTTGGTCCTGCCTTCGATCGGTTGACAACTTGTTACGGTTGATTGCATTGTGGTATGTTCCGCTCGCCTTTGCCAATTTAGGGCTCCGGCGTTCATCGGAGGAGGGTCTATGAGTCCTTGGGCATGAAAGCAAGTCTTTCAAAAAGGGTGACTTTTATGTCCTCGCTGCTTCCTGAATGTGTTCTCTCGTAGAATCAATTGGATGGATTTGGTCCCGTTCTCTGTTTATTTGGTTAAAATTTGGTATCGAAAACTTGGCTCAGCTAGACTCCGGAAACAATATCTGTGGTGAAACTCAATCAGGAAGAATACACAAACATTCATATTCTATCGATAGTATCCTGTTGTAAAGAAAAAATGTTCTTGTGAGGGGTTTTTAAACAGAAGAAAAGAGCTAAAAATATTATTGTAATTACTCGGAACCACTGCTGCTGACTTCGTTGCTTAATGCTATCATCGAACCGACATTACAACAACCACAGCAGCGACTTCTATGGATTGGACTCTTGCAAACTGCGGGGCTGGGATACGACGGCCATTGAGTAATCATGTTTGCCATGAGGGAAAAACATACACACACAATGCACGCTTGATTGACGCGTTACGCCCCCGAAATGGTCCAGAGGTTTGGAGTGGAGTAATTTTCAAATTTCCAGCCCTTCCAGGATATTCTCAGGAATCCCTGCGGCGGGTTGAGTTTGGGGAAGCTGTTTAGGGTACAGTCCGATCGGTTAAACGATTACAGAAGCTTTGGTATTTCGTTTCGAGTGGATGTGCCTGCTTTCTCCACACAATAACAAGGGCTCTTGTGTAGACGGAACGGTACACTGTTTTACGTAGGTTATTTAAATAAATAATTGCGCTAATTATTGTTAGCTTTTCCTACTGCGCTAATAATTTTTCATTATAGATCATCGATTTAAACCAATACTTGGCACATTTGAAAACAATCCCAGGAAATAACAGTACAACTACGATAGTTACTGCATTGCTCAGTGCAAAATGCTTGATAGCGTTGATCCTTCAAATTATGCATCCTTACGAAAAAAAAAGATGCACTTCTCCGGTCGCTACAACGCTGCGAATATACGAGCATCTTACGATGGAAACTTGGCAAGACACCATGACGCTGTATCCCGGTGAGATCGTGTCGTGTCTCTGAAACAAGAAGGAAACACCCTGCAGCAAAACCTGCCAGTTGAGCGTGGCAAAGAAAATCTCTACATCGCAATGAAAACGCTTCGGGAGATGGTTTTTTTTCCTTTCGGCAGCTTCCCATCTTCTCAACGCCGAGAGTGTGCAGCAATTTTTTACGGCATTCCGCTTTTCGATGGCTCTTGCGAAGGAAGATTGTTTTCCTAGTTTCCCCTGTTCCACTATCCCTGTGAGACTATCCTTCCTACTTGATACGGGAATGGATTTTTTCTACCTCGTTCTGCTTGTCTCGTACTGAATTTGTGGTGATCGCTGAATTTTGTTCCACGAAGATTTGTTCCTCGGATCCTCACACGGTTCATCTAAAAGATGCTGCGAGAGATGTTGGCGGTGGTGAGGCGGCATGGTGTGCGGGTGCCGAATGATGGTAGCAATTATTTGAAACCTAATATTTCCAAGAACGTAGGCTTCCTTTTGTGCAAGAATTCTGCGTGCACACCGGCAAAAATTGGTGCGTTTTTTTCTGTTCACCTTTGATTTCCGAGAACCCTTTTTAAAGGTCCTTTTTGTCCTTTTTTCCTCGCATATTTCCTCCTTCGCTCTTAGTGTACCAGCCGACCAGCCGTCGCGTGATGCGTTTCTCGCTATGCTTCGAGCAATGCCCGCATGCGAAGGAGGAGACATATCCTTGTGACATATATACAGAAGGAAACAGATTAAAAAGACAAAAAAGTAAAAGAACCGATCGGAAAAGAAAAAAGCAAAAAAGGTGAATGGATGACACATGAATAAAAAAAATCAATTCGGACTTGTTCGTTTCGACGTTAAAGAAAAGGATCGCCTTGGGATGCGCTATATTGATGTTTCCTTGCCGGACTAAATGCATACTGTGAAATCAAGAACGGATCTTTCCGAACTAAGCACTCACTCTATCGTCTTTCGTTGCCTGAAGTAGAACACATTTGTTCTAAGAAGAGATTTGTTTGCAACCCACCCAATAGGTGAGATATCAAATTATTGAACGATAAACATTCGTTTTTCATGTACTGGAATGTCATCTAACACGTGAAAGGACATCAGCGGATGATATAGGGAGGCTGATCACGTTGGGGGTAAACGTAATATTCATTAACGAATCAATTCACAGCAGGTGTAATTCGATTTGTGGTTAGGTTTCGATGTGATTTAAACGAACCACACTCACACACGCTGGCCCAACACTGATCTTACAATCCTTTCCGCCACCACAGATCAGTCGGCAGGCAGTCTGTTAGGAAGAGTAATAAAAAAAAACTTCGCACCTACATTTTAAAAGCAACAACGTGGTAGACTGCCTGGCTGCGTCTCCTCGATACGGAGGGCAATCGGTGGTCGGACATTCCCGTCCGTAGATGAATGGAAGATGAATTATGACTTCCTTCTCACTCACGACCGATCCATCCATCTTGCAAAAGCCGGGTCCAGAAAATTTCCGTCCCTGGTTTTGGGCACCCGTACCACAAGACCCAAGGGGACGCGGGTACAATGCGAAGGTGAGAGGTTTCCTTGGGCTTATTTTTCCATGTTCCTTGTCGGCCCTTCTGGGCTCTGGCCGGGTGCAAATTAATCATGCTACAAAAACGCTACGCTTACATTAATGATGGTTGAAAGTGTCAAAACTGACTCTCGACATCGCACCGCCAGCGTGTGGTTTTGATTAGCCACGGCCTGGGCAACCCCCGTTTTAGACTGGCGAAACGTTTCCCCACGAATGTACCGCAATTGCTAATGTGACTTCTGCTTCTGCGGTTACGGTCAGATCGGCCGCCTAAATCTATCGCAGGCGTTGCGTTGTGTGCTGTCATTAAATTTGAATTTTCACACCTCTGGGGTAGTGCGTATCTCGCACGCACTAAAGCCCAAGCGGTCGTACGAAACCTGTTAGGTTCTAAGAACTGTATCCACCGAGATCTTTGCGCTTCCTTAATCCATATTAATGAATTGAACTCGTATTTTTTATGGCTATGTTTTTTTTTTGCTTCTCTGTCATGCTAGGGAATGCCAGTTCACGCCATGTCTCTAAATAATGTTCCGACAGGTAACATTTTACTTAGCAAAGCGTGTACCGTGGCAAAGTGCACTGCCCGAGGTTTTCTTGCTCTCGGTCACGCACACCCCATAGTGTCATTCTGGATGATGGCAAAGACTAACTATTAATCATTCGCCAACAATTGTCTCCTTGTCTCGGCTTGGCCGGCGATTTCGGTTAGGGTATTTGTAGCAGTCGCGTTTCCTCCAGCCGACCAGGAAGCAGTCCCACTTCGACTGCCACATTTGTTTACTCCGCACGTAATGGGATCAGCGCTGCTAAACTTCTCACGCGACAATGATGATGATGATGATGATGATGTATGGGCATAGGTTACACGATGCACCACAGTGAGGTGTCACATTCGCCAATCGTGAAAAAGATGATGAGTTATTAATATAGCTTTTTGATTGTGGTAATAGCATCCGGTCACAATGCACACACAACGTTGGAGACTTATCACCAAAATCAATCACGTTAGCTGCGACATTTCTAAGATTCCAGTGCGAGCAGTTGGGCGTTTGAAATTAGTTCCATAGCATTTGGCGGCTTCTAATTGCATTTTTTGTCACCCCATTCCTAACACCTACCTTATTGCGCACGGTTTACGCGACAGTGACTTCGGGTGGGAGCGAATATAGCAGCATGTGTCTGTGTCTGTAATAAAACCTTATTATCCTGTTGCCAATTCCTGCAAGAACTCCCGGTGTGAGGATGAAACATTCCACGTCACACGCCACGCCGTCCACCGTCACCGATGTCGTCGTCGTAACTTTGTCTGGAGCAACTATGCAGTGGAACTAGTAAACACAAAAAAACGCTCACTGCGATTGCGAATATCCGGCGAGGGAAATTCCTTACTCCCTGAGGGATGCGATTGCAATATGGGGCAATACCTGCGCCGCAGGAGGTAAGTTGAGTTCTTCCGGATCAGCTTAGCATGATGGACCCTTTTGATGAGTTGGGCTTTGTGTTCTTACACACGACGACCTGTTCGTGCAGGTTCTGTTTGGAAATGTCTTATTGGTGCATGTTGGATAAAAAGACACGAAATATCAATTTGTTTTTTTTTTTAAGTTGCATATCAAATCGTGTATTAAATCTTCCAATGAACTTAGTTCGCCTCTAATATCTTTTCAACATTTATACCTTTTTGGTCCATCAATGAACAACAAAGTGATAGGCTCGTCAGGTTGCTGATGTTAATGAATGCGAATATTTTAAAAATATTTAATCTTTTCTATGAGTGTTTGCTACCAGCGCTGGGATTTCCCAGCATTTTGTTTCATTTACTTTCACAACGCTGCCTGAAACTTTCTATGGTGGCGGCCTTTTTGACCAACGGTTTGGAGATTTGCTGTGAACCTCCCTGGACCAAATTTCTACAACCTGTCAACCGATCGGTCCAATTCCCACCCGCTGCGGTCACAGACTTGTTTCCACTTTTTCCATATGGCTCATTACGGATTATCGGATTTGCGCACGTTTTTAGGGAGCCGTAAGCCGACGTAGAATTGAGTTTTTACACCTCCCCGTTGAACGGGTGACCCGGGTGGTAAGAAGCCCGGGATCGGCACATTCGGGGTAGTTGGTTATTTCATTAAGAGGATTTATTTAACGATAAAAGGCAACTGGACAAGTTGGAGGCATGAAGCGCGCGCGCGCATAAGGCTACGTGTAGAACACTTGGTCGGGTCCTACACGAGAGCAAGGGTAAACAATCGTCGATGGGCCAACGGGTGGGCTGAATGATGTGGTCGTGCGGTATGTGTTGATTTTAATTAGTCACGGAAGCTGGCTTATGGTCAATCATAACACAACACGAGTCGGTTTAGTTATTCGAGACGAACGCAACCAATCATGGTTATCGATAATTGGGTGTCAAATGAATTAGAGAATCTATCGTACGGCATGCTAAGTAAGACTCAGGGATTTGCGGTTTTCGAAACGATATATTTTTTTCCGCCGTGACGACATTTTAATTTTCATCAGTTGCCCTGAAAGGATGAAAAGGATGTCCAAAACCGAACGAAATTGCTGTGTTATTTGTGATTAAAGTTTCCATTTAGACGTGCTAATTGCTGTTGGCATTGGCAACTATTTCAATCTGTTTTAATCCTTCTTTTTGAAAGTGGTTATGCATGCGATGTACGTGATATGTTTTACAAAACTAGCCAACAATTTCAATGATGATTTTGAAAATATCTCAGTTACTATCAATTACATAAGTTTTCAATCTTTTGTGAAACTCTTTCTGTTGAAACTTTTTTCTTCGTCGATTGAGCAAAACGCACTTTGTACAACATGTATTCACAACAACATTCTTAAATATTCTCATTTTCTTATGTCACACAAATCAGTGGCACCAAACGCGCCCGCGCACCCTTAAAAGTAAATATTGATGAGGGGTCACTAAATGATAAACTAATAAAACCTCGTAAAAACAAACACGCAAAAACTCCCCGTCCCGGTGCTTGATAATTGAATTTTGAAAATGTGAACCATATTGTGGCAATCATCTTAAATTTTATTCCGCACTGGTCATGCAGCACAGTGATGGTAAAAAAAAAAACAAGTTTACTACAACACCCTTTTTCATCCGGGGAAGCGAGAGTCTCCTCCGCAGCTTGCACGAGGGTGCTGATTTAGCTGAATCCCGATAGCATCATCAACATCATGGGCACACGCGGTTACCATCGCCTGAAGCATATTTTCTTCGATTTCTACCACTCGGCGGGATGAGCCGTGGGTGAGAAGAAGGATGCTGATGTGGTGCTAAATGGCCCTTGGCGATGGGAGGGTGCGCACCATCCAGACCAACCCATAGCTGTGATAATTGAATAATAAATTAGAACAATCCCGCGCTCGATGCACGCGGCGCTACAATTGCGTGCGGCTTAGATTCGTTAGATTCATCCGCGTCGCGGTAGTTGCCTTGCAAATCAGTGGGTCGGCAGGCCACTGGAAATCGGTTGAAAATTTAGTGTAGTTTTTAGCGTGTGTACAAGCGCTCGGTACTGCAGTTCGGAATTTCCCTCGAGGGCATTACCTCCCAACATTGTCCAAAGGAGGAATTGAAGGCCCAGCGTTCCGGCGGGAACGAATCGCCAAACCCGGAGCAGGGATTCTTGTCGACCCGTCGATACAACGATGCGTTCCACCCCTCGACAAACATTGTACAACAGTGGTTGAGTGTGCTGGTGGTGGTGCCGTAGCCATCAAAAAGTCACTAGGGACCACATCAGCGCCGTCATCATCATCAACAACATCGTCGGCAAGCTGTAGTACATCCTCCTACAGCAGGCGTTCAATCTTACGTTAGGCGAAGGGAATCACAACCTCATCCGAAGGGGTGCCAAAAGTTGTACTTGATCTGATTTAAGTGAAAATTTATTGCATAAATTATTTATTGAATTATCTTCTCTGCAGAGTCCGACCTGCTCGTCGCCGAGAATCCAACCGGTCGTGTTCGCAGGCGTAGCCGTCCCATACGCATCCGTGGGTGAGGAAATATTCAAACGATTCCTGCACTGATTTGCGTGTCTACGTCCCTAGTGCGCTTGGGATGCAGCTTCGTCAGGTTTCGTGCGTAGGAACCAACGTTGATGTCCGGATGTTGACTGAGTTGTTTTCATTGGAGGCTGTAGATTTTCGAGTGTTTATTTTCCTAATTAAATCAAAGATCTGCAAACAGTGGGTTTCTGTACGGGAAGGACATTGCAGGCAGTGGAACGTTCGTGCCGCAAGGCTCAGTAGGGCTTAGTCAAACACTACCAGGCTCAGTTATCCTTTGCGGCCAATTGCATTCAAACGAACCGAAGCTCGTAGAAATGTACACACAGTTACGAGTTGTTTACCCGCACCGGACCGGAGGTTACCGATTACTTGCCTAACGCCAATGGTAGCTACTGTCGTGTAAGTACTAGTGTATACTTAGCGAAAGAATTTTATCTGCACAAACATCTGTGTTTGAGTATCTACCTGTGCAACTGTAATGCTGTGTATGAATGAATATTTTATTGCACTCCAATGCATCCTACCACAGGAGCCACCGGTAGATTGACAAAATACAACGAATTCCTTTGCTTAAAACGCCCCCTGTCCGTACGCTATCGGAACTGAATGGGATTAGGTCCATTGTGCTTACCCGGCTCTAAATCGGTTTCGGTACGCGATTTGTACGGTTCGGCGTGCGCGTGAACAAGGTGTTCGACTAACTTGAAAGCATTCCAGTCCAGTTGCGATGGCTGTGTAAGCCACGGCGAGTGCAATGTGTGTATATATTTACAGCTATCTGGCCACTCGCTATTAAACGCGTATGGCTGCAGTCGGTCACTCGCATTCGGCGAAAGCGGTCATCCGATCATTCAATGTCGTTTGCATGAGTAGTAGTAGATAGTTGGCGAAACGCAGGTGATGTGGTATTCTCCTTTAAAACTTGTTTTTTGCAAAGCACATGTTAATATGTATCAATCTTATTAAAAGATATTCTTATCAATCCAGCGATATCCGAATTGCTCTGCATTTATTTTGATCATTGCAGTAAAATGGATTTGTAGAACGCAAAACCATATTCTATAGGATACTAGGAATGGAATGGATCCGCAATGGAAGGAGTGATAAAAAATAATCAAATTGTAATTTTCTTAAAAGCAGTAACGTCAATTGTTCATCTGGACTTTTATTTTTCCCATTCCATAGCAGCTCCACCTATAGTGCGGCGTGACTATGACGAGACACCTCATAATCGATCACAAGGATTCATCCTGTAGTGAAGCGTTACTCTGTAAAATCTGCACGCAAACGGTCCGAGGGATTAGAGTGTACCGAACACGGTCCGCATGCATACTGCTCCATCGTGCATATGTATGTGTGCCAGCACCCTTTTGCTGCTCCTCTAAAACCTACCGCAACGGTACGACAATCATACCTTTCAGCACCTTTCAGCAGCATAGTCGAATTCGGGCAGGCTCGTTTGAAATATTTCCAACCACATTCATCGGCTCCAACCACCCCAGCGGTGTGTATCGCTCGTTGAAAAGTGACAAGGGCTGGTTAAATCGTATGAACTTTCTCTCTCTCTCTCTCTCTCTCTCTCTCTCTCTTTCTCTCTCCAGCTCCCCGTTCCCGAGCGCACACTGACAGTTGGTTTCCTGCCTGCCAGCGAGAAAACCTTTTGCCCGGTGAATTGAGGATTGAAAATTAAGTCCATCCGTGTTCGAACTTCGATAAACGGATTACTTCCCATCCAATCAAACTGAAATTTCCAAATCCCCAAAATGACTGCCGTTGATGAATGTGGCGTCCCGCTTTTATACCGCCCTCGCACACCCGCAAGGATGCGCTCCTCAGTGTTAGATAATTCTTGGGCCCAGACTGTTGCCGAAGAAGGAACGGATAGCTCCCCGCGTACCATCGCACCAGCCATGTCGAGCTTACGGTTACAAAATTTCTCCTACTATGGACCTTTTGCCGTATTGACTGCTTCGTGTCGCATCGAAGAATACCTATCGGTGGAACGTTTTGCGTGGACTCTCCAGATGGACGCTTCATCGGTACGCAGCACCGGATGTGTGTACTTCCCTGTACGTGAGTGCCATTGGAACGGAACGCATCGTAACAAAGTGACTGACGAGTAGTGTCTCTTGATAGGTCGCGTTTTGGCTGGTAGCCGGTACCATTGGCTTTCTCGTTGGCGTTCACGTTCGCATCGGATATCATCCAAGCCATACAGTACACAGAGAGAGGATACATTCGGCACGTTGCGATATGTCCTTCATCCGCTTATCCCGTTGCCTTCAGTCTATTTGATTGGTATCTCGGCGCCTGCCATGTTTTCGGGATTGCTTTATTTCTTCTGCCATCGTAATAAGCCAGCTAAGCAACCCTTTCGGTGGACCCAAACTAGCTGGTGGTTCTCGGGGCTCAGCAGGTGTAAGTGCTGCTGGAGTAGCATAAAGGAATGCAACGTATTTCAAAGGCTCAAAAACGGGTGCGACTGCTCATTCCTCAAAATGGCTGCTTTTTTGGGAGTCGTCCATCGCTGTTCTTTGACCAAAAATCATTCGAGAAAAGAGAGTAGAGTATATGTGTATTAAAATAAGATCTTTGATTTGGGGCAATCTGTATCCCAAGCAATGCGTTTCATTCATATAAGGATTTAAAATCCGCAAATATATGTTTTGTGTAAGTTAACAAACATATTAGAACTGCCATGTTAAACTGCCATATTAGAATTATTATTCAATTCCTCGTAAAGAGAAATAATTCCAAATTAATGCATTTATCTGAATATTACTGTAACGTATTTGTATTTAAAGCATGTTGCAACTGCTACGTAGATTAAATCTTTAAAAATGCTACTCGTTCTCCCAAAAGTGAGCAAAACTCGTCGTAGCCATAAATCTTTTAATTTTCTTTTAATTTTACTTCCCTAAAACTTACCAGCGAGTTGTGGCACGGGTGAAACGGAAAGCCAGAAAGCAAAACTCCTCTTGCTCCGTGCAAGGGGAAAGCCCGGTCATTGCAAAGTCTTGGCTTTTGGCGTGGATGCTACCGGTGAGTTGTATCGTTCATCTTCGGGCTCCGTGGTGAATGGAGAAAGTTAGTCTTCTTGCAAAAGTGTCTTGAGGTGCTGGCAATAACTCGCAAAGAACCTAGGCGAAAGGGTCCAAAGTTTTGCACACATGACCGCCTGCGATCGATGGCATTAAAGACGCAACTAAACACACATGAGTACACATACATACACACTTGCAGTTGTCATGAACAAAATTGGGAAGTTTAACCTGTGCAAAAGTTTCGCTCAATGGGAAAAACAACATCTTAAGCTTCTGGAGGCTGTTTGGAATATTTTTCCCTTGGTAAGGTAGATTGAAAGTTTGATACAGACGGGTGTTAAATTTGCTTTTAACGTTTCATTATTGTGACAGTGCTTAATGGGAAACGAGTTTTAATTTTTGAATTCTTAACCACGTATCATACACACGAACACTTGTAGTTTATTGCAGACCTGCAATATATTACTGTCACAAATTTCTCCGTTAGAAATACATAATTTCAGGACTAACAGACGTTAAAGCGCTACCAAGGAACAAAAAAGAGTGTAGTTGTAGTACGCCCGCAAAAAAGAGCCTCAAAATGGTGCTAAGTTTCTCGACATTGATAAGAAAATGGGTCCCCAGCGAACACTTTGGTGGAAAGTTGTTCCACGAAGAATTCGAAACTCCCCAGAAAAAGCCGTCCTTCTGACTGATCCCAAACTCCCGTGCGTACTTGTGCCGGAACATTTGTTACTTTCCTCGGACCTTTCTGCTCTCCACCTCTATAGCCTTGCAATCCGTGTTAGTCGCTTTTCGCCGGCAACATGTTGACAAGTGCCTCGGTTTGTTTCATCTCTTCTCTGTCTTGGCCGTCTTAAGTGAGAAAGGTAGCCGGGTCGATTTTTGACGAAGAAATAGCAACCCTTTGGCTGGTGCTGGGAACGAAAACGAAACAGGAAAACACAATCATTTATCCTGATGATTAATAGTTTAATTAGAATAATGTACGACCAGTCCGGTTGAGGTGAGTTAGTGAGTTGTGTGAGTTTTTATAGTGTTGAAATTTTGGAACAGTTCGTTAGTTTTGTTAATGGTAATACCGAAGTCAAATGAAACGACCGAGAGTTAAAGCAAGATACACATGGTTTTCAGTTTATGAACATGTTTACGAAAAGTAAACTTCTCTGGTTTGCGATTTTAACATACCATTCAGACACCAGGATCGTGCTATTATAATTAAAAAAAAATGCAAATGCAATTAGTTTTACCATCATAACTTCATTTGCAACTTCATGTGCGGTGAAAGCTCCACTTACTGCTCAACCTGGCCGCCATAAATGACAGGAAGCAACTATTAAAAATCATCTTTTTTCGCATGCCTTTCTGACCGTCACGAGCAGACATCGGGACGCGTTTTCTGTCTATCCGGCCGCAGGGGTAACCGCCTTCCGTTTTAAAATTCTAAACATGCTACAAATAATTCTCTTCCAAAGAAATACGCGCTATCGGGCTATACGCCTCACAGCGGGTGGCCGTTCCATACTGTTGCCCCCGCTCCTTCCCCGCGCCAGAGGTTAGGCTGACGGTGATGTTTAGGACGCGCGACCGCCGAGAACTCAAGCGGTTCGTCCGTTCTGAAAAGCCCCAAGACAAAAGCCAATGGAGTGTGCTGTTTATGTGCTGTCTGGTCTGGGGCGACCGTTTTCTTTCGCGTTCTTCTCGGGCACCAATTTTCATACGCACCCGCACGGTACCTCGTGCACCTCCTCCCAACCCGATGTCTCGTGTGCCTGTGAAAATAGGTGGAATTTATGCGAAAAAATTAATTGCATTCATATGCAGTGCTCTTCGTCGTTGGTTGGATAATCAGTTTCCCTTCCTGCCGCACCGTGTGACCGCCTGGCAAAATCCAGCGTGCAGAGGCAACGATTCGTCGATCCGAATACCACCCGCAATGTGGCGCAAGCATGCTTTGTGCAGTGAGAGGCGAGCGGAAGCGCATAGCATGGCGTGCACAGTTTATTCAGCGACATTTGCTCGTTGCAAAAATGGAGGAAGATCGCTGTCCACGACAGGCGCCTACTGTCGCGCGCATTTTAAAATCAAAACACTACATCACACTCGGTGTAGTGCAATGAAAGACAGACCATTACAGTACTCGTTCCTTAACCCTTGAGGGAATAATTCCCTCACTGAGCGCTATTGCATTTTATGACTGTAACGTAAGTGTAGCTAACTTAGCCGTATGTTAGGAGCAAAAACATTTATTTTTTGTTAAATATTTTGCAATTGTCAATGACTACATTGGCTGGGTGCTGTCTCTTTTCAAAATTAAGACTCGGATGCATAGTTGAAAACGAAGAGACATGAGAAGGTTCAAAGTACGCGGATTACAAAATTAAAAGAATTAATGCACACATAGGTGAAAATTGTATCAAAATCAATCAATTGCTACCAAGAATAAAATTTAAAGCGTCACTTGAAATAAATTCAAAGAGGAAAATGCATTTATGAAATGTAGATAATAAATGCTTAAGAAAATCGCAAGTTTAAATACCAATTGTAAAGTTTACTCGAGTCAGTATTAAGGACAAGGACCTGTGACCTAATTTTCTGTTTTAACGAATATAAAGGTCAGAGAGATAATTTGTCTTTTACCATCAAAGTTTTAAAATCTATACAAAATAATATGTCTCATTTAGAAATTTGCAAATACTTATTATAATTAATGTATTACTATTTCAAAAACATTACTATTTCGGTCTCGTTCATTTATTCCTTGCTAAACAGGCATGCACAATTAATTTAAGGTACTACAAGGTACTCTAAGCAAAATGTCTTTAACTTTAAAACCTTTACAACTTGAATTTTGCAGTTAGTGAGAGGTGCACCTATAGATTATAATGGCTATCTATAATGGCTATGTTTTCCAATTCTTAAATATTCTGTCCGTGCATCCAAAGGTTAATATTTTCCAAAATAAACTCCACGCTGATTTCACCCTTCATCTGTTTCCATGTCGTCTCTTTTGCAAAAGCGAAACGAAGCATGGTTCTGGGGTAGCGGGATTCGCTTCGGTCGCGCCGTCCTGCATTCGTGCACATAGGTGTATGTAAGCATTTCGATGATTATATGAGATGAATGAGTGCATTTAATTACTTTACCAACCGTACCGAAAGTGTTGATGAAGGGTGGGTGACTATGCCCCCGCAATACCGATGAATGAGTGGAGTTAATGAGAAAAATGAAAATAAATACGATACAAAAACAGTATAAATGTACGCATAAACAAAACCTTCTATTTCCATTTTACGCGTTTTCGCTTTTATGTAATGCAGTGGAATCAGTCTTTCAGCCCAACATTCGAACATGCATTTGTGTACTTTTTTCATATGTAGGTATGAAATTTAAGTATTAAATATGATACTTCGTTGCACATGCATCACCACGGTTCCCTTCAACTTTGCTTATTCCCGCGAGTCCGTTGGCATCCTCCTCTTAAAAGATGGCATTCATCAGTTCTGCATTCTATCTCCCATCGAACGAGTGGCGACCGCGAAAGCACGTAAATTACTCTTAATTATGTAACATTAACGAAGTTTGACATAAACTTGTCTCATTCGCTCCATCGTGAAGCTATCCACTGTCGTAGCAATCGTCTCTATCCATCCTTAACTGGTTGTTGAACACATTTTTCAACTGCTGCTTCACAAAACGACAAACGATGCGCTAACATGTTGTAGGAAATGCAAACAATTATGCTATTCCTTCATGCTAACGCAATATTTCAGTGAGTTCGCCAGTCGCTACAGCGGAGAATAATATGTTTTTCTTCAAGATGGCTCCTTCTAGGCATCATCCCGGAAAAGTGCAGTATGAATCAAAATGCTTGCTGACACTGCTTGTTGAGGCGATGATAAATTTATCAAAAAATGTAGAACCGCAAAGTGCATACTGCGGAACTAAGTTAATGAGACCTTGTTGATTACCCGCTCTTATTGCAGGATTGTGAAAATGTCGGGATAAGCCATGTATTCTATCAATCCTAGGGTAACTAAGAGCGATCGGTAAAGATACAGTTGGAAGATATAGCTTATTTATTTAGTTACATGCCACTGTTATTTGCAGTTATTACAGCTGCTGACAGTTAATTTGAATCTTTTCTTAGCGAAAGATAATTTAGTTTTCTTTAATTTCTTTTTTTGAGATGTTAAACAAAAGCAATTCTATAAAACTTGATTGTGTAGCTACTCTTTGTTCACTTATTTTTTTACAAAAAAATGCTGCTTGATTACTAACTTATGAATAATGCCATTAAAATGTATGAAGAAATGATCTAGTTTTAACGCATACGGAATATTATATTACCTGTCATGTCAACAATAAATATATGCAAATATATATTTACTATCATGCACACTTCAGGTTTTAAAATTATTAAATCATTGAAAAATATATTTTCCTAAACTATGATTCGTTGCTTTATTTTATTATGCGAATGTGATTGCACTGCACTGTAGGGCTTTAGTGCTGCTGTATCCCGCAACCGTCGTGTGTTTAACATACAGATTACTGGCATCACGGCACAAATGTTTTTGATGAATGGCTGTGTTGCAAATCCGGTGTATCTCTACGAGTCGTAGTCTGGATGCCATCCCAATATTGCCTCTGTTCCTTCATTGTACCCTGGATGCGAAACGTTAGTAATTTTTCGTTATTAAGGTATGCTTTCTCGTAGCAGGTTGTGGAACATCTGTAGATAAATTTACTAACTCTGTTTTTAGAATAGGAGAAAATGTCTGCTTTCCTTGATTACGTTTAGAATCGAGTTTAAACTCAATCAGGACGTGTCTAATCTGGACTATGTTTATGGGAATCTCTTGTTAGGATCATATCTAATAATGTCTGCCGATATATCTGCTAACCGATCTGTGTTGTTGATTATTTGTTCTAAGTTATTCGAGGCAAATAATCTTCCCTTTAGCGACGTGGTGGTGTAGTGGTAGTGGCACCAATTTTCATTCCGGTAATTCCGGTATTTGTCTATTAAGCCTGTAACACGTCTGGCATGACCCCGTTTCTCGTAAAAACAACAAACAACACCAAACAGATCGTTTTATCAATAGTTGTCATAACATAGTTTATCAATATTGTCCACTTTTTCAAATGAATTTTATTTTCAAATCATGATTTTCTTTGCTTCTAGTGCGAACAGACTTAACACAACGGAGTCCACGCTGCGCTTATGGTACAATTAATGTGTTGTGTTAAAGGTGTTATGCAGAGTTAATGCTCACGCTGTTTCCTGCTCTTCCAACCGAAGCTCCATGCGTCTGTTGTTGCTGGTGCAATTATGATAATCACCACTTCATGTCACGTTGCCGACGTTCGAGAACTCCATAGCATTCCGATACAGTCCCAGACGACAACGACGACAGTCACCGAAAGGGAGACTGTTAAGTGGGCGATAATAATGTAATGGGGAAAACGGCTGCGAAAGAATAGGTTTACCGTGCTAAAGAATCAGTTTTTTTTTCGCTAGATCTGATTACTTCTAATGTGCACAGTAATTGCAATTCGCTTCGATGATATGCTCCACAGCAAATTAGCAGCTAATTATTGCGTGGTTTGCTTGATCACCATAGTGATCGATTTAACACTTTATTTAACTCACTATTTCATACAAATGGGCAGTGCATAGAGCATTGATTTGATTTGAGAACGATTTAACGGTGATGGTCAGCTTTTGGCTAGAGTTATATAAACTAAAATTTTGCTATTAATCCTGGGCGGTTTGATCTCGTTGGCTATTACCAAAGCACGGTTTCTATTTTTTTATTTGTCTTGCATTACTCATAAACAGATAACTAAAAACATACTCGTCGGAAATAACCGAAACGAAGAGTTAGTAATGGTAGAGTAGATTTCCAACTAACTCCATTTGTTTCGATTTATTTAAAAGCGGATTCAAGCTACATCGTTTTTCCTCAATGGGGAAATATAAACATTGAACACCTGTTCGGTTTGAAAAGCTCTTTTGTATGAGCAGTACGCTCTTTTCTCTAATCTGTTTTGTTATATTTTAGAGTGTTTACACATTTTTTTTATTATGATAGACTGGTATCTGTAATGATGATAATGCTGTAATATTTTTTGATTTACTTCCAAGTTTATCATATGTAATATTGAAATTACGGTGTCGTAATTTCTTAGATGCCGTCTGTACGGAAAAGAGCAATGGTGGCGAGGCCGCGGTACTTGAACTCAATTCAATTATTAACAAGATTTGTGTTTTTGCAGGATGCAAGCGTTAAAAACTCATATGGAATATATCTTCCATCTATCTTTTCTCTTATATTTCCTCTTATTCCTCTTAATGTTTATTTTAAACTTTCAAATCTTACTGTTAATAATATGCAGTTTGTATGAAATGTATCGTTTTTTAAATGTGTCGTTGTACGTAGTGTAACGTACTTTAAGAATGGTTGCTGTTATCACAAATCTCGGCATCATCCTTTCTGGTCCTCCTCCTTCAACGTTATCGAAAGTTTGAACAAAATTCTGGCAAGGCTTATGCTCGTCTCATGACTGATGGATATGAATATTAATTCTGCATATCATTTCCCTCACGCTTCCCCTAGCATTCTGCAATAAAACCATCGGTTACTTTTGATTCTTGCTGCTCATCGGCACTTTGAACCATCGTTGCGGGGTTGTAACTTGCTCACCAACAGAGAAAACATATGGTACGGTTCCGAGGGAGCGCATTGGGAGCCATACCCAATCACTGTTTAAAACTCTGAACATACTCTTTTTCACTTTCGTGTGTATGCAGAGAAAAAACGCACCAAGCGAAAGTCTATCGTAAGGTAGAAGCCCCTGGGAAGATGACAATGATGACGAGGATCGATGCTTAAAATTCATTTTGAGAAAATATTTTCCATATTAGGCTTAATTCATCATCGTGGGGAAAGCCTACGTCGCACTATCAATCATATTTCCCACAATCATCACTCCGTCCTTTCCGATTACTCGGCGAACTTGGGAAGCAATCAGTATGGCAGAATTGAGGGCGAGGAAACCGTGTTTAATACACGGTTAGGGCACCCTTCGGTTTGGTGCAGTTGTCTCATATTAAGGTTGATGACACTGTCATGGTCATCATGCTGGGTGGTTTATTGATTTACGGAAATTAATTTACGCAAAATGATTAGTAAAATCGCTCCTACGGGAATTGACGAAAATGTCAAGCTGTCCGTTGTTTGTTTTTAATTACAAACGATTTTGAACGAGTATTTAAGAAGATTGATTTAAAATTTTAAGAATAGATTTAATTTTATTTTATATTTGGAATCTAGTTCAGAAATCGAATATAATATATTATCATAAAAAAAACTTTCTAATTCTTCATAGAATACATAAACTGAAAAACCCCTTAACCAACGAGCAAGTTCAATCTCTTATGCATTTTCCGCAACACCCTCAGTGTCCAATAGAATAATTTAACGAACACAACGCTGCTGGAAAGCAATTTATAAGTTCGGTCCCGCGTGAGATTTATCACGTTTTTTTTTTTTTACTAAAGGAGTTTGTTTTGTTCATAACTTTTACTTTTGTTTGTTTCGTCTTCATCAGCATAGGACTTGGCAACCAGGCTGCTTGACAGGCTGCTTGCTCGCATGCTTCCTTGGAGTAATGGAAAGTTTCACTTTTGGCTGACGGTTTTTTTTTCGCGTTTGTGTTTTATTAATAATGGCACCTTCACTGACAAACGACGATGAGGGAAACTTTTAATGAGATTTTATTTGTTTTCAATTAAATGTTTTATCAAACCGGACCGGTTTCCGTCGCAAAATTCTTAATGACAGAGTGAAGCTAAAGCGAGACTAATACATAACTGCCACTAACGCACGGACAGCAACGGTTTGCTAACATTGACTTGCGCAATTTAACGAGTTTCCTTGTGTTGCTGTTGGAACTGCTTCTGCTCTGCTACCGCTAAGAGGAGGCACATTTAATCGAACGTCAATCTTTTGGCGGGCAATTGTTACCTTGTTTTTGATTGGCTGTTCACCGCCACAACAACTGCGAGAGTGCGTGCCCTAAACGAAGCCGGTACCGCAGGAGGATGCTGATAAAAGCAGAAAAAAGTGTGTATGTACATTATACTGATAATGATGATGATGGGCCGACGCTCAGCGCTTGGTTCATTTCTGATTAAACTTCAATTTAAGAAGATGAGTTGAATAAATCCAACCCATCGGCCGTACACAAAAGAAGTGAAATATGTGTGCGCCGCTGACCAAGATAAATTATCATACCAAAATTTCGGTTTTTTTCCCACATTGGTGTGATAACTGCAGAAAGATACTAAATGAATGCGAAATGCATGTTTCATGCTGTAACAATAATTGACGGGTGTGTAATGCTGTAATAAGTCGAACGAAGTTACTGATATTGTAAAGATTTTTTCTTGTTACATTTATATATATGTAAACTTTAGATTGCTTAAAATATAACACGGAATAAGTTGAAGGCTTTATGGATAATCTGAGCTAAATTAAAAATGAACTACAATGGACTAGGTAAGTCAAGTGCATTTTTTTTAAATGATACCACGATTGACAAAGTTACGACTACAAATACTTTGAATTCAAGATTTTCAGACGAAGCAGCTTGAAAAGAAATGTCGCATTTTGTTTAATTTTGTACGTATTAACGAAACAAAATATATCTACACGCTTTTGTAGAACAATATCTACACGCTTTGTGTAAACCAATTAAAAGAACTTAGGCTGTGTTTTATGGAGAACATATGGTAATATTACAGGCACAAAGGGAACGATGCACTCGTCAATCACTATTTCTATGGCGGGTGATCAATATGTTAGAAAATATTTGTGAAAATATACCGCCAATCGTTGTTACACAGTTTATCTTGAAATGCATGGAAAAAGCTAAGATAACCAATGCTCTAGTAAATATTGTTGAGCTGTATATGTGTCGAAGCTACTCGTAGGTTAAAAGATGGCCTTTTCTATAAAAGTGATCTGTGGTTCTAATCTAATTAGATGCATTCCAGTAAAATAACTACGAGCTTCATAGAAATAAGGTCTCTATAACTAACCTATTATTGTATGTGGAAAAGTTGATGTATGTATTTCATTTTCCATATCTAATTTACTCACAATTTCCTTACTGTACTTTACTTACTGTGTGTTATTCCGTAGTTATGCGCTGAAACAACTTTCTTTCTTTATTATTTATTTTCACAAATATAATTAATAATTGTTATAAATTATATAATAAATTACACTTGATACGATAAAATTGGTAGGTTGTTCAGTTTTTCATGCTGCGCAATATGTCTCAACCTCTTTAAACTTCCTGCCATCTACATCTTTACTGTGACGCGTTATCCGGTCGTGGCTGTCGCTATCTAAGGCTTGATAATAAGGCATTGCAATTGCTAAACGTGTAAAGTCGTACAAACTTATAAACGTATAAAGAAAGGTGTGACGTTTAAAACCCGAGCTGCTAAATGAAAGTGCTGTAGTTTTTAAAGTAACAAATCCTACTCTTAACATCTTAATTTATTGATTGAACATGCTATCAGTGATAGAAGATTAATTGATATATTTTGGTGAGTGAAAAAAGTCATTTCTATAAACAAATGGTATATGATGGCTCTTGTACACATTGACACTGAAACGAAGATTTCATTGAAATCATACCAGTTGTTAAGTGGTCTTTCAAGTAGAAGCCTTCATACTTGAACTTTTATCGTTTGCCTGATCTCCATTTACTTTAAAATGTGAATTTAAACCATAGGAGGGAAACTGAGCGTATAACGATTGGATTTTCAAAACCGATGGATTGATAAGATAGCCGTCTAATACAAGATGCCATTTTAATCTACTTTCGTCCGGTTTTGTTTTCCAAATCGTTCTGAAATAAATAATGCACAGTAGTTGCAATGTCATCAGTAAGTAGTTTCAATTACGATCATAAAAATGATCAAAAATTCTTTATGTACTGTAATAAGTGATGCTTTATTGTTAATTTTTTTGTGAAACGCTTAAGCATGTTTCAAATCGAAATGTTATTGTTTCAATCATCCTGCTCCGTTAAATGGTTTGATTTCATTTTACGATGTCTATCCTCAAATTCGTCCCCTCCTGTGACGCTCGTTCCATCTCGTCCTCCCATCTGGGCGTCTCGAGATGTACGCTCATTCATTTGGATTTAGCATCTCGTTAGCACACCCCCGAAATGTACCACTTTCCAGCTTTTGCACTCACTTTCAATTCAATCGCTTCCCTCTTTGCACGGTAGCAATCGAAATAATTGAAAACTTCACAACGAGCGCATCGCATGCTCCGAATCCAAAGGGGGCTAGTGCGGCTTTCGAGTGGCACCAGTTGTTGCTGCTGCAGTTGGCAGTGGTAAAACCATCCGCCTACGAAAGTGGCTAAAACACTCGGTCGCAGGACGCCGGGATTAGATGCATATTTACCTTGGAAGCTTTTCCGGGCACGAGTGCGGAGGACGAACGCACTTTAGTCTAACCACCACTCACTACGCCCCTGCACGTGTCGTCCCGGGTCAGAAGAGCACTCGTTGGAAAAACGCGTATACGATGTTGCAAGAGTGATTTTTGATAGACCACTAATTACACACTTCATCACATGTTCACGTGATTTTTGTATTCCAGGGTGCTGCTGTGCCGCAGGGACTGGTTTTTCGTGGAGCGATGAGAGATTATTTTTTATGAATCTCCCAACCCGATCACAAAAAATACACGATGGCTGAAAAAAAAAAATCCCGTAAAAGCTGACCATCCAAAAGGATTTTTCACGTTTCTGCCCTCCCGAATGGTGCCATTCATGTGGCCGTGTTTCGATCCCCGCCCGATTATTTTCACGCCCATGATGGGGACGTTGGTCGCGGGAATGCTGCTGTTGCTGCTGCCGCTGTTTACAGCGCTCAATGAAAATGGCGGTCCATGCACTCAGTGAAATGATTATAATTATAATTTTCTACATTTAGTCCGTTTCTACGAGCCGCCTTCCACATCATTAGCGAAATGAGTTCCGAATTCGTTGGTTCTTGCTGGTCGTATGCCTTGTGTTTGGGCTTTGTGTGTGTGTTTGTACGTTTTTTCTGTTGCACCATGAATGATTTCTCTTTTCCTTCAAACATTTCTATTCATTTTTATTCCTCTCGTACTATGTTTGGTCACAAAATACGAAATATGGTTTGGTTCATCGCAGCCGGCGTGTGATTACTGATCGCCAACTCAATGATTATAAAACCTACCGGTGATCTGCCGTTTCAGGAACCTGTTTGTTTTTCCTAATTGAAAGTAGCAGATTAATTTGAGAAAATGTATTAAAATACTTAAAATGTCTGGTTAAGTGTTTTGGTGGGTCAGAGAAAAGAAATGCAAAATAATTATTAAAATTTGTAATTTGTGAATACAATACTGACATGATCATCTAGATTTAATCAAGTTTTTTTCTTTGAAGTAAAATGTTTGGTACAAAAACGACAGTTTTTTGGTAAAATTTTGATAAAAAAATCTTTTGTTACTTTTAAGTCGCAATGTATGAACTCGTTTCGAGAAAATGCTAGGCAATCATATTTCTATGTTTAAATATTTTTTGTATTCTTGCGTATATTTTTTTTTACAAATTTTTAGTACGTTTTTTCTACTATAGTTTTCAACCATTTTTCATATACATAGTATCTGACATTTTGAAATCACACTGGATTTATTCGATTCCGTTTTTTGTATAATTTTTAGAAATTTTTAAGTTTATTCCGTTTATCCACAGTAAGAAAGATGAAGTCAAGAATAAAGAGCAATAATTATATAGTTATATGTAGACTCTTATTTTCAGTTTGTTCCTGCTTAGCTCTCGATTCAACATTACGATGTAAACCTCTTTAATTAATGAATTTGTTATTTGAAAAGATTTATAATTGAACATGAATGATTGAACATGATTGAAAAAAAACATTGGTAAAAGTGTTATAATCACTATCGTTTATATTGCAGTACAATAGTTTCAAACTAAAATATTTGAAGTGGTTTTCCAAGCAAAGTTGATAATTTTATCTGATGTGTGTGAACATAACATCTTATTTTTTATATATTTAATAAAACAGTTACACTTGTTTGTTTAACAAACTTACACACTACTTGTTATGAAAAGTATATACAAAGTGTATCTAAATTCACGCATACACTGAGAAAGCACAATATCCACGTATCTTACAAATATGTTCATAATTTGTATTTCAATAAATTTATTTAAAGCTGGTTAAGAAGTTCCTGAACAGAAGTACAGAGAGACTTTTTTAAAGTACAGTTTACTGTGTCATACGGAATAGACGTTTGGAGACGTTTGTAGAATTATCGCTTGTTAAATAGCTTTACAATAAATATTAGCATTGTGTGTTGTGTAATAACCTATAAAGATATATAGTCGTCTCATTTATATTTATTTATATAAATTTTTTTTGATGTGGTGTGATTTCAGAAATACATGCAATATTTTGTCATAAACTATGTCTATCTCAATCCATACCCTATTGCTTCACCCGCACTCGTTTCCTCCAAGAAGGCAAAAAATGTGACCGGAAACGTTAATGTCACCTTCATCTGGTCCGTTTACAACTTCCCTTCATTTGTCTTGGCCGATGGGCTCTTCGAAGATTGAGTGTCCGCACTGATAGCTTCTGGTCCGGTACTATTCAGACACGCAATGGAAAAGAATGCCTGAAGAAGACGAGAAAAAAAGTATAACATTCACAACGTTCTCAGTTTCCCTCGCGCAAAGAAAAATATCATCGGGAAAAACATGAACACCCGACCAACGTTTTACGGCATGCCCCAAATCTGTTTCCTTAATGAGAGACAGATAGGCGGGTTCTAGAGCGTGCGCCAGCGCGCGTGGACGTTACGCTTTGGTTCGAGAACCCTCGGTACGCCCGCCTGGACTATATCCTAGCTCCCAAACTCCAGCAGTATTATCGATTCCGGGTGTGCAGGACATCTTTTTTGTGTTGTTTTTTTTTTCGCTCCTCACCAAATTTGCCATCTATTTATCTTGCTTTGCCCCAAGAAAACGCTCTTAAGCTGTGATTTGATTCCGAGGGTAAGCGCTGTCGGCCTTCGCAACCGGAAGCCCGTGTACGGAGGGATACTTTAATGCGATGGAACCCGGCGTCCACGGCGTGTGCAATCCGATTGGTTCACCCATTCCGGTCCAGCGCCGCAATGGCGACCTGACGTTGCAGGATTATAAATCTTGTCTACCGACCGGCGCTAAATGGGAGAAACAAATTGCTTTTCCGTCGGTTGGTGGTTGGTTCGGTCGCCAACCGCGCATGCCGGCAAGGCAGGGGATGGTTAATGGCGAAGCCGGAAACGCGAGGGAGGACCTTCCTTTATTTGATGAAAATGGTTTCGCGTTCTTTATCCGATCCGCTGGACGGTGGTGGACGCAAACACGCTTAATTGCAATATAGATAACGAAAAAGGTGCGAAAAAATATGTTTCGTATAAAAAAGAACCGGTTTATACGAGTTCTTCAATTCTTATGACGTTTTATATCAAGACAAACTTTGATAACGACTTGCGTCGCATAAAAATATAGTTGATGTATTTTCTTATCCGAAAAAACGTACCTGGCACAATCCGGAATAAAGATTCAATTCACACATGAGAGGCGATTTGAAGCGTTCGCTCTGTTGTAAAACCATGCAACCATGCAACAAATGATGCTCTAGGGTTTGAATACCTACGTTTCAAAACCCCACGCCATATGTCTGAGTCGAGTTTCGAAGCGGTCGTGCGATGGAGCGTGTTTTGTTTGGCTTCAACTTCGTACAAAAAATCTGTGATTGTGACCGGAGAGAAACGTGAGCGTAAAAAAGAAACTCAAGGCACGCCACATTCCTAGCGTGACATCGCGGTCGCTGATTTCAATCATCGTCGCGAAGTCGGGAAAAGAAAGTAAGCAATTGCAAAAGAAATACACAGAAACAGGAAACCTCAAATACACAAATTCTTTCCCACCTCAGCACCACCCTCATCCCATCCTCCGTTGCCGTGCCCGATTGCTTTGATCTTTGCATGGGACTCTTTCATCTCCTCTTTGCGACACTGACGAGGAGTATCATGAATATAGTGAACAGAGGAATGACATCCAAGGAAGCACCGTTAGCTTGAATCGCGTGTGCAACGCAATTTCTAAGTTCAACTCAGGCGCATCGTTGCGTTGTGTGATGCATTGGGTTTTTCGAATCGGAAATATAGGTTTTGCTAGGCTTCATTAAGATGAGGCTGTGAGATGCATCAGGTTTCCTTTAGATTTTCCCAACTAAGCCCATTTTTAATTACAAGCCGTCATTATTAAGATGCAACCGAAACGCGTTCATTGCTCTTGCATTCAATGATTAACTTTTGGTGTAACGTAGGAAACAAGTTTCCGATCGCGACTCATGTACCTATCCATCGTGATTATCATCAACACGCGACTAAGCATGCATGACAAAATCGTACCTGTTGCGCAATCGAAACATTAGGCAAAAACTGGTGTGCTTTTAAGAGAAATACCAATCAAAACTCTTTTGTACATGACAAAGAGGAGAAATTTTGAAAAAAAAATTGCACAGAGAGGGTATGAGTAAATCCACATAAATCCTTTTCTGCTTAGCGTTCAAACAGCAACAGCGTTGTAACATGCGCATATATTACACAATTTTCTGCGACAGTTGGATAAGAGGATTAAGCGGATAAGATTTGCTTGTGCGCATGAAAGATGGCAGAAAATTGATTTGACATTTTGGAGGTTTCCAGTCTATTGAGGCAGCGAGTACGTTATATAATGTTTATGATTGCTTATCATTCGTTTGGGACAATTATTAAACTGCTTTTTTTTTTAAATAACGATATACCAACAAGTAACAGCTGTGTTACATTGAAGACGTATAAAAACATATATCCAACAAATAAGGTTTCCAAAGGTTATTATCACGACAGTTTGAGGCTATTGACCTTCCCGATTTCAAAAATCACTTCAACAGTAATTGGAGCTATCCCCTATGCACAAAGAAAAGGGAATAAAATGTCAGAGGCATAAACATTACTTCCTAACCACACCTATGCATTATTCTCGACCTTAATACTCTTTTGTTCATCCTGGTTCTTCCTTTAAAGCTAAATTACATTTTCTCATGTCACCTCACCACTCTTGATGGCTGACGTTGGGCTTTAAGATGTGAAGAATTCATCACACGGAAATAGGGAAACGTTCCTGGCTGCTTCTGCTGCACCACGAATGAAAAGCCTCAATTTTCTTCATTCACGCGGGCACTCCAGATATTCGAGCGCTTACGTCAAATTACAATCCTAACCGATGTAACCGCAAAACCTCCTCGTGTACAGGATCGAGCGTATGAGACGTGCCGAATAAATCAAAGAAGCAATCAGATTTGCCGGGCTTTGGGTTCTTGCGTTTCTTTGAATGAACACATCATCCGGAGCAGTATGACGTGTCACGACGTTTGACGAGCCGTCTGACACACGTGAGACTATCTGTGACCCGAACTCATCAACCGGAGGGTTGATCCTTCGCGTGGCCCTCGTTTAGATTGGTTCAAAAGTTATCTCTTTGTACAGTTCTTCATCTTCCACGGCGGCAAAGATGCAGCAACATCCTCTCACGTATGGTCGTCCCTTCAGTGTCTCCGCACCTCGCTGACGTTTCCTTTGTTTGGCTGTAACTGGACACAAACACACACGCATAGTGTTTTGGGGTGAAGCTTTCGTTCATCTTCCGGTTTCTTGCGATTGTCAAACGCAATGAGGGAAAAAAGTTAACCTCTAATTGGCAGCCGGGCATGGGACCTGGCAAGTACCCGTTGTAATAACGGTAAACAATAAGGACGATCACTTGGCAGGCGACAAGTCATAAAGATTTTTTGACATCTTTGATTATTTGCTCCCCGTTGTCATTGTGGTGAAAGTAGTGGATGAAAGGAGATGTCAGCATTTTTTTTTTTATCGCTTAACTTTATTGCATTTGATTGGATAGGTGTTGTTAATCTAGATACATAATTCTCGCCGTCGTCCGTTTTGTGGCGAAAGATAGAAAATATCGCTTTGTGTAAGACATGCTGCGTGTATAGGGGCAATGAAAAATCCTTAGGAATGAATAAACGACACGTTTATATTAGGAAACATTCCTATAAAATAAGATCAGGTTTTAAATTAACATTTCCTAATGTAATATGTTTAATTGATCATTGTATATAATATATGCTATTATGAATTTTTCATGATTATTTATTTGCTAAAAATTGTAAATTGTATTTAATCAAGGCTCATTCTCGTACGTTTCTTTTTTATCTTTCTTTTATTTGTATATTTTTTCACCGAACTGGTCATGCAAACAAGGAATAATGTGTTCCCCGGAACAAAACGAATTAAATTCTTTTTACAAGGGTACGTGCATAAATCTTTCCCCGGAATGAAAAACCATAGGTTGTTACGTATTATAAAAATGAGCTTTGACCACACTACTAGGAAATATTATCTAATTATTAATCATATTGTATCATCATGAAATAATCAAATAAAATGTTATTGTATGCTTACAATAATATTCATATTAAAAAAACTTAATTACGAAAATGAATCTGAACTATAGTTACGGCATATTGCTTATGCATATTGTTTTAAAATTTCTTTTAGATTGAATATGAAGGTGGATTTTCCCAGCGCAGTCTTGTCCATGCAAATTAGTGGTTAATTCTACCGTTGATCGTTCGACCGTAAGCCTATTCCAGCGCATTGTTAGTCAATTACGGTAAGAGTACATTAATCATACGCTAAATTTTTCCCATTCAGCATTCGATCAGCCAAAGAACTCATCAATCTTTGCATCCATTCGTCTCCACTGCATCCTCTCAGACTCCTCGGAATAGGTTTTCTCGTCGATTCCGGCCGTTCGCCGCTTTGGTAGCCACAATTGCCTGACCGCAGCATGATAGGTCAGTGTCAGCTTTATGTTGCCGTACACGCACGCCTGCCTCCGGGTTTGTACAATGTTCAACTTTCAAGTGCAATCGTGGTTCGCACGAGGGCGCAGCGAAAGTGAACAGACCACATACCCAATCGTATGGGACAAAGTTGTAAGACAAACCGTCCCGCGGAGCATTTTACTGCAAATGTTGACCGTATGTGTTGTGAGCTCAGGAAAAACCGGAACCACAAGCCCCCATCATTAGCATCGGTTTTGATTTGATTTGCTGTGGTCACATTGCCGTAGCATCGTGACACAATGGCGTAAATAATTACTGTAAATTAATAACAAGTATCAAGGTACTTGAGCACCATGCACCCTATGCGTGTCAGTCTGTTTGTCTGTGTGTGTGTGTTTGGTGTTGCACATGAGCAGGCATTTAATGACATTCAGAGATTCCCGTCGAGTCAAGTAGCCAAGACCCCTCCAGAACTGACACTGTTCAAATTCGAATGCGGAGGATCGATGACAAAAACGTTAAACGAAGTTCTCACTTTTTGCGTTCTGCTGCTGTGAGCCGAAGATCAAAACATTTCCGCTTCAGTCTCAAACCTCTGCAACGCCTGTATTGTTGGTTCCGCCACTATTTTTCTGTGTCGGTTTTTTGCGTCTTCACCGAGTCTCTTCGACCATTGTTCGGCCGCAATTGTCTACGTAATTCAGTGCATAATTGAATGTATGAAACTGTTAATCCGTCGATGATATGGGATCATTGTTCCCGGCGAGATCGTTTACGTCGAGAGTGGTGGAGATCGCATACTGCATTGGGCTCATGCATCGAGGCGGTAAATGGCAAGTACCATCAATGACGAATGGAAATTGATCCATGCTATTAGCGTTTTTAGTGTGAGAAAAAATTTCTCTTTAAGTCAATACACTTGCATGTAGAGCAGGCTCTGGTGGAATAGTGGAATTCAATTGTTGGTTTTGAGCGAATCATAACGTAAATATAGCATTTTTTCTCGAACACTAAAATGTATATCACAAAATTGTCCGTAATGAAATAGTGAAATATTTTAATGTGATTTTTTTAGCTGCTGGACTTGATTTTTTGACTAAAAAATTGATTTGTTTCTTCGGACACTTATTATTATGTTTTGAAAAAGTGAAACTTGGGAAAATCGTGTAAGAGCCATTTTTGTTTATTTCACCACTTAGTGTATACAAGTTTAGAAGCTAAGAAAAACTATTAAACATGAACTTCTCTAAACGGCTTTCGTTTAAGATTATTTAAATTTGATGCTTATTACAACACCACTCACTAAATGAATGCTAGGATTGGTAATTATTGGTATGAGAATAAACACTACATATGTTAAAAATTTAAATTCCTTTGCGGTTAAATGAAAAAATAATGTTTTATGTCAACCAAATGAATCAAACTTTTTAGTGGTTATTAGAAATGACAGTCAAAGAATATAACCACTCGTACGATACGTAGTGTTTGTTCCGACTCGGACCCGTAAAAGCGACCGCGCGTGCGAGCTCGGCTTTTTTCGTTGGCTTCATTTACCGACTTGAATAAAAGACCATTTTTTAGTTCTGGCCGTCGCTAGTGCCCAACTAATTACGTTTAGGTTTTTAATAGTTCAAAATGTTTCATTCAATACACTAAAACATTAAAACAAAGTTAGATGGTAGATTCGGTATTGTACAATATTCTCTTTAACGAACGTTTTAGTGATGTTTGAAATAATCTAAACAAAAGTGTTAGCGTTAAGGTTTTCTTAGAAAATGTTTGTTTATTCTTTACTTCTTTCGTGCAGAAACTGTAACAGAAATAGCTAAGAACCAGCTCGTAGGATGATGAACCAATAGAGAGCAGGACGAACAGCACAAACATACCCCAATCTAAACGAAGCCTTTAATGGCGTCTTGTGGCAGCGTATCGGTAAGATATTCTCGAGAACGGACAGTTTGCAATATCCGGTGACAGTGGCGACTTGTGGCACTTTGCAAAATGGCTTTTCCTCGTCAACCCTACCGTCTTCCGTTCTATCAGCGTTAGGTGGGCGATTTCCATTCCGCTTTAGCCTGCTGGCCATCCAGTTTGCCATAGTTTACGGGTATGTCGCTGTTTGGAGACCATTTTTTCAGCTCCACTGCCTCTATCTTTCCCCCAGGCACTAACATTCGTGGTACGATATGCGCTTCTTTTATAACGAATAAATGTGCTTCTTGGGTCCAACGTGTCGCCCGACTGTCCAGCACCAGGCCAGCTTTTGATAGCATTTCATCCCTCAGTTCGCTTCGCTACGACGAGCGACCTTTCCGGTCTGTCGGAAATTTCACACGGGGACTCCGTCTTCTTCTGAGAGGTTAAGACGTGTTTACTGTATGCCATCAGAACTAGCCAGTAGAAAAAAAATCTCCAATGCATGCAAGAATGAAAGAATAAAAACCTTTCGTCTAAATCGTTTTAATGTGTTTTCCGTCTTGAATATTTTTTACCATTACTTTTTTAAACCTCTCACTATGGAGAGAGTGCAAATTCAAATGGTATATATTGAAATGGCTTTAATGGAACAATATTCAGTCATAAACTTATTGCAACACCGCTAAAATATAGTTAAATTATTTCAATAAAAAATTATCTTACATTTCTTACATGAAAAATCTTCAGTAAAATAATACCCGACCTGTACAGGAGGTTAATATTTGTTAAATTATAGATATAATATTATATGTAACAACATTATCTCAGTTCCTTAAGGTTCTTATGGTTTCAGAAGATATTTTTGGCGTACAGCACATGAGGAAAAGAAAACTTCGAATTAACTACATTTCATAGAACATAGAGTGGTTCCAAATGACAAAAATCTTAAAACATTAAAACTTCGTGTTCATGTTGGTTTTATTTAATTTATATTTCTTATAAATGCGTTTATTGACTATTGATGATTGATTAAAGTCTACATTCTGCTATTCCTACAAAGTAAAATAACAAATGCTATCTAGATATTTTTTAACATATCCCATCCTCTGACTGTTCAAATTCGATTTTTCTCCTTCCAGGCGTTCGATGTGTCCGGCATCGGCTGTCCATCGATCCGGAAACGAACCCTGGGATGGTCGTATGCAGACGCACTTCGATGTCCGATTACTACCGCTATGCCACTATCCCTACGGGGTGGTGTTTTTGTATTGGGTTGCTTTTTTCCACTGCTCCTACATCCGGCATCAGCCCTCGGTGATGTTTCCGACGTGGCGTTACGCTGTCTAGGAACTTCATCCCTTCAATTTCCATTGAGCAGATTTCCGGATGGCTGTTGCTGTCTGTGCTAGTCAATGCGAGTGTTAGATTTTCTAGCCATTTTTATTATTCGTTCGAAGGCCGTCGTCAGGAAGTAAGCAATTACCGATAGATTACACATTATGCGATATTGGAGTGTGGGAAAGGAAGGCGCCATGCGCATCATATTTTATTTCTCTGGTAATGAATCTTACCGTAGATGCCATTTACTAAGATATTGCAGCAGTGAATATTTGAAGGAGTTTAAAAATTATTACTTTTTATCAGTGGAAGCTAGCGCCATCTACACAGCGGACTAAACCGTTTCGGGTAGTGCTCAAATATTATTATTCCGGCGTGAAACTACTTCCATCAGCTTCTCGGTCCGGTATAAATCGTGCAATTTCACGGCCCAAAGGATGAGCGATGCAATCGCGCCCTAAGGAGACAACTAAGAAGCGAGAAAAAGAGCTCACTCGCAAACTGCAAATAAAAACCCATTACAAAGCAGACAAGTCCTGGCTAGTATCCGCCCGGCAGCCAGCCAACCGAACGAAGCGGAAGCATTAATCGGACTTCCGGCGCACTGGCCGGCGTTCGAGTGAGCGATAACTTCCGGATGCAACGATGCGCAGGAGCATTTTCCGAAATGGTGGTAGATTTTTTAGTTCGCCATTCCATTTTTTGTTCCCCTTACTCGCGTTGCTCACGGTTTACCATCGCAATGGACCGGTTCGGTACTATGACCAGTCCGGCGTATGATGTCGATCCCCGGGTGGTGGCAAATATAGGAAACAACCGGTGATCCAGCACTGGGCTAGCTAGCTAGCGCCTCGGGATTCGAAGAAAAAACGACTCTAGAATCCGGGTAAGCTAAAGCGCAAAAAATCTTGTTAAATGCACCACTGCAGGCTATGTGATATCAGCAGGATTGTAGATGGTCATATTTATTTAAATCTACAATCGTACTTTTTTTTTTGTCGATTTTAGATAGTTTTTTATTAGTTAGGATGTTCATATTTGCACCTTTTATATTGAAATGATAAATTTTCTAAAATTATTTTAATAAAAATGTTACGAATATGAAAATCGATTACATTAAAACTTTTGTATCCAACATATTAAACTGTAATTAAAGCGTAACGTTGACTTCAGATACACAAATTTTAAACATGATCCTTGCAATGCTTATTTTGACGCAATTTACTAATTTTCAATAAAAACCTTTTTTTCATGAATTAAGAAAATTGAATTCTTTAATTCATTGCAAAATTCATTTTCCTCTCTTTACATCGTTTGAACCAAACTCAAATTTACTCAACCATTTTCTGTTATTTCAATTAAGAAAAAACATACTACTTAAATTATTCAGTTTTTATAATCATTCACATTGCAGCAATTGACACTTTTCTGATCATTTCCCTATTTGTTTTCTTCAATATGATTTATATAGACTGTAGAGTGTTTAAGATCAATAACACGTCCAAATACTGTTGAGAGAATGCATTTATGTTTATTTTAGGAGAATATGAAGAACTCACATGAAGAATTCGTTTATTGTTTTCTTAGAGTATCGTTGTTAAAGCATCGTTACACAAAATGCGTGAGTGCATGTTTATTATTTTTCGGTTGAAACCAATCTTTTCATTTGCAATCTTCACGCTTCTTCGTATTCTTCAAGCCCAACACCCAAACTAGTACGACTTTTCAACAAAATAACTGCCCCAACTATTCGACTACACAGACAGATGAATTAAATAAAATTTTTCTACGGACAATAAACGCGAGCGCAAATTTAAGAAAATGCATCCTTCGGAAACCGTTCGGCAACCGTTCCCGGCCGCAAAACATAACTCGATGTCCCTACCAAACGAGATCGTTCTACTACAGAGTATGGCTAAAAATCTGGAACGAACCATACACATACATAAAACGCTACCTGCCAACGGCATAGAGCAGATAAAATAACTACCTAGCTTTCCGGATAGTACAACCCATCCACCGTCGCCGTTAGCACCGCCATCGGACGCTAAATGTGCGCACTAAAACTAACCCAGGTGGACAGGATTTGTGGGCAAAATCGTTCGGACTTTCGCTCTTCCACGAATAGAGGTTTGAATGCAATGGAACCAAAAACAAAAACACAGAAAAAAGACTGAACACAGAATTTGCACATTTCCACATAAATTTGCGATTTTCTTCTTTTCTTTTCGGAATTAATTTATCGTAAGTTTTTCGAATTAATTTACATAAAACAGGGTAGCTGCTGGTGCTGCAGCCATGGTCCACGAATGTGCTGTTGAAAAATGAATTAGGCAGGGTGGAAAAATATCTTTATATTCCTTACAATATCACACTACCGTGCCGTGGTGCAATTCTCAGCTGCAGGTTTCCGGCTAGAAAGCAAAATTGTTCAGCATCCCTTTTATGCAAAACCTCCTACCCAGGTGGTGGCTGTGGATAATAATAAATGTGTGATGACATAGCAAAAACAAATGGAAAAATAACTACAGAATGTCTAGAATTATGTTTGCCAATGGAATGTTAGGAAAAAACATGGAATGCGTTGTTAGCATTTAGTTTAGAACAGACTACTTAGTGCCAATCATATTTTATTTGAATTTGCCGTTGGGCCATGAGGAAATAGAAAAAAGTAATTGAATTTGTACCAAATAACAAATTAATAATTGTTGAAATAATTAAAGTTGTAATACTAAGCAGACAAAATCAGATGATAATTATGACATTTAATTATTTTCTTTTAAACACTCCATTCCTTCGCAAAATTTCAGTCTTTACCTGTATCCCAAAGAATGTGCACGATTCCTGAATTGACATGTAATACATGTTTATGAAATTTGTATTACTTAAAATTTACTTTTTTAACTGACATGGAGCTTCATGCAGAAATTAATTCGCAGGCTGTAAACTACATAACAGTAAGTCTACGATCAATCAAAACGAATCAAATGCTGGATCATCGTTTGAAAAAAACACTTTAGTTTAATTGATTGTTGTTAAGACACGACGCATCACAGTGGTTTGACCACTTTAGATAGGTGGAAGCGCTTTTGGGAACACCAAATTTACACCACAAATTGATACCAAAAACAAGTATAAAAACAAGTAATAGCTAATTACAGCAATCAACGACGCAATATGGGTACGCCGTGGGTAAAGTTGTGAAATCTATTGCAGGATGCAATCGACGGTTTCTAGGGTCGCAGGACCCTACAATTGTTAAAATGTAACCGAACATTTACAAGGTTTAATTTAGTGAGCTGGTAAAGCATTCATTATAAGAATATGTGCATTGATACAGTTTTTCTTATAACCAGAAATTTATCCACTTTTGCTTTATAGTATATTTCTATTTAGACAAGTTAGTCAGTTAATTTGTTTGTCTTGAGTTCAAAGTCATCCTTTTCAAACAATTTTCGTTGCCCGTTCGTTCCCATTCGCATCAATAATGAAACATGAAATGTGAAGCATAACTAATATTTTCTAATATTTTCATTATGAATACTTGTATTAATTTGGGAACCCTAATAAACATAAAATCTATACTTTAATTTGAGTTAATTTTCATAAATCGTTCCAATGCTTTGTGCAGGTACATTCAAAACGCAATGTTGTTACCATCAAATAAACCAATTAATGGAACAGAAACCGTAGTATTGACTGAAAAAAAAACTATCTATAAATGAAAATTTGTTACAATGATATTCCCACAGATTAATGACATAGTAGGCTTTAATCACACTTTCATATCGAAGTAGGTCTTTGTGCAGTAATGTCGTTGTCCTGTTCTTACTACTGCGTCTACCGTACGATTTATCCATCACCGACGATCACATCATATCTTCGATCCTGCTCTTTATCACCGAGAGCTATCTGCTGGGATGATGAGTTTTGGGATTATAGGCATAGGTGCATGGCGTAAACCTGGTGCTCCCGAACCTGTACCGTATTGAATCGATCGAGTATTAATATTCTATTTTTGTAAGCTCCTTGGATTTCCCTTTTGATTTCCATACGTCCCTTCAGACGCACACGCACACTCACTCATAAGTGGAACCGGAATGAGGTTTAATCAATTTTCCCAACCCCAGGTGTGCCTCGTTTGCGCAAACCTGCTCAACCGCTCGGTGTTCGATCAGTGTACGACCCTCGATCCCAACGCTCCAGAGGTTGCTCGAAGTGCAATCCGAAGAAATAAAACAGGACACAGATTTACCGTCATTGAGTGGAGCTCAAACCATATAGCCCAGGCAGTCGCTTTGAAAACGAAAGCGTATTAAAAGATGATTCTGTCCGATCTAAAGATGAAAATCATGTCTTATCAAGATTATGCGACGTACTGTACCGACGCTACTGTTGCTGCCTGTTCGCAAGGAGAACCGTCTAGTTGTACCATTTTCTTTGTAGCCATCTCTGCCTTGCGAAGCCGACAGTGTGTTCAGGATCCCTCGTAACGCTTCTTCGGTTTTGCTACCAATGCTACGTTGCATTAGCTTAGCTTAATTTCATTTTTTCTTCATTTTCTCCCACCGAACGATCACACGCAAGGTTATCGTGCCACACGTGTGTGAGGTTTGCTTCGCCTGCCAAGCACCCTAGGTTTTTGGCCCTGATTCATTTCTTCCAATTTCTTGGAGCTCCCCGGTTCTTCCTGCCCTTGCCAACTTCCGGCTAGTGGTGGATAAAACTTTGGCCACAAGAAAACGACTACGCCTCTCGCGTCTTTCCTTGGATGCAAAAAGTTCACAAATTCTTCGCATCGTAAATCATCGTCGCTCGTCCCTGCAACTAATCATAATTAATAAAAATAAGGAAATTCCCACTTCCTAATTTCATAATCCGCCTTATTCTTGTGCGCACAGCCATTACCGGGCGAAACCGAGTAGGAGGTGAGAGGAGGTGTGCACAACTTCTTTGGCAGTTGTTTATTCTTTCCGCATGGAAGATAGGTACGACAGCCTGTGGAGTTTGCTTCGATTTTCTTTGGCTGACGAAAAAACCATATATCACCAGACTGGAGCTTAGAAAACAAAGCAAATGACAACGTCCTTCCGGTAGGAGTACTTTGTCAGGGTCTCGTTAGTGCACATGCTCGGATTGCGTTTCAAAGCACACAAATTAACAGTCTCTTGGTGGAACACAATACGTTATCGTTGTTTCGGATTGTAGGGATTAAGGTGGTATAGTGATGTTCGTAAAACACTACAATTGCTAACAATATTTGCAATTTTACATGGCTTTAGATCATAGATGCAAAATTGTTGTTTTAAACATTTGCTATGTAGAAGTGTTTGATATCGAACAATTTTATAATAGTTGTAGAAGATGTTTAGTTAGGGTATATGTTACATTGCAGTAATGTATAAAACACATAGTTTTGGATGTTTGAAAAACAACAATGCTGGCTCGAATCATGCACTTTTTCGTGCGAGAATCACTTGTTCGTACGAATTTATTTTGTACAAAAAACGTACTATTAGATTTGTGAATTTGCACAATTCTTATGAAACTGGCGTTGCTTAATGCTGCTGAGAAGAGAGCAAGTTTAATTTCTATAGCTAATAGAACTTAGATTTGATTTCTCCAGCACTGTTGTCTAAATATTATAGATCAAAGTATGTAATATTTGTCATTCAAAAAACAAATAAACAAACAATTTGTTTGTTGCTTACTCCAAATGTGTTTGTGCTGTATGAAAAATCCGTTGTCACCTGAACAACTGATGCTTACGAAATCCATCCGACCCGAGACTGTTCCGACGAGTGAGCAATAGTGACAGAATAAATATGATAATTTTCCTTCATTAAACGATGCTAAACGATTCCACGTGTATCGCTCGTGCCTGGCTCGCCCTGCCCGGGGGATGCGGTTGAAGAATTTCTTGCCCCTGCGGTAATGTTAAAACTTCAAATTACGAATTTGCAAACATCCCATCATACCGTGTACGGAACGCGGCGTATTGGCGAGAAAGCTACGTGTGTACCCCTTGAAAGCCCCTAGATTGGCTCGAGACATGACGTCTCTGCCGACTAAGACACCGTGCAAGCCAGTCAACTTCACCTGTCAGTTGGCGCAATTGCGAATGAGGCAAGCCAACGTGGCCCGGATGCGCGCACGTGGTTCGGAACATAGCTTTCTTGTACGATGATGCGATGATTCCCGAAACTGCGCCTAAGGGATATGTTGTAATGTTTATGGTTTCACGCTTCGATAACCTGTCATCGTCTGTCACTCACCTGCGGAAGCTACGTTTCCAGTTATGGTACGATACAACCCTGCAACGACCCTGCAGCTCTATCTTTGTTATGACTGAGATTGCCTTTTGGCTGCCAAAGAATGTAGCTCCAATTATTTCTCTACACATTTTATATGCTGCAAGAGAAAGAGCATTTTATATGTCTTACATTCATACTTTCTATGAAGGTTAAATTCTGTTTGTTGTTTCCACTAATTGCATTATTTGTTCTTATTGCAAATTGAATAAGTGTTTTATTTTTTGTAAAAAAAAAGATTTCTTTAATATATATTCAATCCCATGCATAAATATTACCAAACTCCTCCCCATGCATAAATCGTTAGCTCCCGCAAAGCCATCCACATCATCATCACCTCTCTGGTGCGAAAATTCTTGGCACTAATCCGCAAATGTCCGCTTTCAGAAACGCCACCTACGTACGGTACGCTCTGGGTCGTGCTGAGAATGGCTGCTGCGTGCGTATACGTGAATAAAATTTCATGCTCGCGCGAATAACAATAAAAATGAAATTAATGACACATTAAGTTAAATTTAGCTATAATTTCCTCATTTAATACCAACGCCATTAAAAATATATTATGCAGAAACGATGAAATCATCGAGCGAAGAGTGCTGCAACCTGCTAAGAAGGGCGCTGCTGCTCGGTGTGCTGCTGCGGTTTCCATATTTTACCGAAAAATCTCAATCTCCGGCATCCGTTCCGGGGAGGGTTTCACCGTTTGTCTTTTTTCCGCTGCGATGTTGAAAACTCACTGCCAAATACTCTCACACTGGCAGAATTCTTATTCATTTAATGGCGCCGAGGGCGCACGGTTCGCTTTTCCAATGTAAATCTAGTGATGCATAAGTGTGTTGAACTGTAGGAAGAGCTTACTACAGACGCAGTGGAAAAAATACAGACACGGAGGATGTCATTGTTATTCACCGATTATTTTAATGGCGCACGGAAGGAATACAGAACTCACTCATGTCTGGAAAATTGATGTCGTTACGTTAGGTGGAAAATTTGCTTCATCTTCCATCGATCAATTTGTTTGCTTAGTATACATGGCAAGTTTGTTTGTCATTTGTAATTTGAATATGCTAAGAACGCCACTTCTCTCATCTTTATTATATAATTGCTCATTTAGCATAAATGATGAGGCTTCAAAGGCAGAGTTGCACACCAGAAGCATTTATCTTGTTGTAAATACGCCGTTTTAAGTAAGATGTAACAATTACTGTAACAACACTTGTACCTTTCAATTGTTCTTCCCTTTGTTTTTGCGATGCTATTTAAAAAGGTGAAAATGCCAATTGCTGTCTCTCAAAGTAGTATCAAACGACACGAGTAGTTGTACTGTCTACCAACCACTCACCCAAAACATCATCACGCTCTAGAGTCTCATCATGTTCTCGATTTTTCATTGTCACCAATGCCTTGCAGAAGTGTGTAAAAAGGAGATATAAGCACCGTTGGTCAGCATAAGTGTAATAAAACCCTTGATTCGCAGCGGCACAGGAAAGGCTACAGTCTCTTTGATGTTGAATCCGTGTCACTTGCCATTTGCGATGAGCATTAGAACATTGGACATATTCTTCATGTATTGTAGTGTGTAGTGCTTTAGTGTGTGGGTTAAATTTACTTTTTTTTTGCTGCACCGTACTGTATAAGTTCTGCCTCTTGTTTTTCTTTTGTATTATAATATATGGCAACCAAGCAATTTGGAAAGCTATAACACTTGGCATTTAATCTAGACTTCTAGACTAGACTTCTTTTATATTTGGTTGCTGCTGTGGTTAGTTCAAACATCAAGCTTTACAACAATATATTTATTTTAATTTTGTATCCTTTATCTTTTATATCATCTATATAAAACGATTCATAATAATCTAAACATTCTAACAACACTAAGAAATTTTCCCTTTTTCAGGCGCATGGGTACTTTACATTTCTTTACAACAAGTTTGCCACCTTTATTGATACAATTTGTACAGTATTAGATTCCATATTTGAAATCGCTACCCTATTCCGCTCATATCATACGGATAACAAGTCGGTTCCGAAATGGGTATGTCTATCGAGTTCACACTTTCAATTTTAGCGCACGTCTATCAAAACGCCACAGGCGTATACACATGTAAAATTTACTTGCAAGTTGATAATATTTGAGAAAATATGTAATAAATTTCGGAAACATGGCTACCATCTTCTTTCATGAGGGGAAGTTAAAAGATTTTGCAATTTGCGATTGAAACTCGGAAACATTTAGAAGGATGTTTTGGTTTGGTTTTGATTGGTTGTTCAACAGTAGTTGGTGATTGATGGAAATCGAGGGAGACGTGTCGTTAAAGAAACAATCATTGGGTCGATGTTTTAGGGCCAAGCTATGCACGATCTTTGTTATCGTTCATGTGAAACATAAATTTTGAATAATTTCAATATTAATATTTTGTGACATTGTTTGCATTTCTGTATCTTTCGTTTTGAATCTGCTGCACCTCGTCAATACTATTTTTACTCGATTTCAACCATTTCTGACGCCTTTTATGACATATTTTGTAAAATACATTAAATACACACATGAATTAAAATTCTTATATTATTTAATGGCAAAATATTTTTAAAACGACGTATATACTTTTCAATCATGTTTCACTGCTTTTTTTTCTTTTTGAAGCTATACTAATTTAATTTCAAGACTTGGGTTCAAAAACACAACAGATACCAAACGAGTTGATCTTGAAGGCACCATTTTGATACCTCTTTTAAAGACTTCCCTGATATCGCAATGTAGGTATATTTTTACCATACCATTTCATTCGTCCAAATTCAAATAACCTACTTAGACTTATTTTTATCGGCATCTATTTTTGTTATTTCTCACTGCACAAATGGTGCTAGATACATTTTCTGCCTTGGCCATTACGTCAAGTGAAATCATAATGACGTACTTCCCAGAATTTCCATCGAGGAGTGTACACTTCGAAGCGTTTTCTTACCTGATTGCGCATTTTCGTCTTTTGCCACTAGCGAACGATTCATCTCTCGGCTACTACTGAGAGATACAACCGTTTGCAACATGCATCCTACATCGAAGATACCGTTGCTCCATTCTATAATTTATGCGTAATACCGTTTTACTCTGTTGTTGCCATTAGTTTTGGTTTTTTTTTTTGTAAATCGTTCATCCTTTCAGTAGTACAACCGAAGGTGGCAGCAACCTAATTTAGTTGTAAAAAGACTTTCCTTTTAAAGACGAAAAAACGTTTCAAGTGAATGCAGAGAGGCGTTTTGTTGTATGTCACAGTGAGCAGAGAGAGTACTGTTTTTTTAATTGCAAATTTATTTGTACTGCTCAGAGTAAAATAATCGTAATGTTACGAAGCATTAAATCATTATCTGTCTTAACGGATCACTTTCAATGGTAAAATAAACTTGTCTCCCAGATTTAAACAGCTAATGATGTAATTTTGTTTGTTTAGCTTATAACCATCAATCGTTGCTTGCTTATTACAATAATAATTTTGCTACGTAGTGTACATTGATTTTGTCATAAAAGTTGACAATCATACGAGCATATTCTTTTGAAAAGTAAATTGGTGTCCAATCGAGTTTTTTTTTCAATTATTTATTATTTTTATGTTATCAATAATAACTGGATGAACCCCCTGTCATTGCATCCATTTTCAATAATCGGTAATTATCATCGCCGAGATCTAATGAAAAACATGGGCCGATCACCATCAGCAGCTTGTCCTGTATGCTCATTAGACGAGTCTTTGGAGCATAAATTTGTTAAATGTTCAAGAGTATCGACTGCGTGGAAGACTCTGCTACAGGCGATACATGTCATCGTTCCCAACTTTTGCCCGTCATTCATGTCCCTCCGTTTTCCTGAGCTATATAGCATAAGTCCAGGTAAACGGATTCCTATCCTACGTTTGTTTGCTAATTACATCATCCACATCGTTGGCAACAACGATGCTGTGATCGATATAGATATCCTTAAATGTGCATTGTAACCCCTGTGCTTTCGTTTACCCACTCTTATATGTACTGATATTGTTGACTAGTTTTAAGATGTTTAGAAATAAACATTGATTTTATAAAAAAAAAAAAAAAATCGCTTATGATTGTGTTGGTCTATTAATTTTTTTTTTAATTTGTTTTTTTTTAAACAGTGTATTTTTTTCGTTGTTTCCGATTGATTAACCTCTCGTTCATTCATTTTTTGTCACTTTCGCTTTCTTGACAGGACGTTATTTTGTACCAAGTAGGCGACAAAGCTGATTTATTTATTCCAAACATTTCCCCTGGTTAGTATTTCAATTCACGGATGTTTGCACTTGGCATGTGACACTCGGGATGCGAAATATCATAAGCGATTCAAGCTTTCTCCTCCCATCCTTCCCATCTTTGCCTCTTTGACACTTCATTTGACCAGCCTGCGGCATCGATCGTCAGGAGTGACAATCAATATGGGTCGGCCTCACGTAAGCCTCGTACCACCGAATTCCCGGAAGAGGAAGCGCGTCCCAAGATCCTGCGGGTGCTCGTGGTGCGTCGCCACCGAAAAAAAAAAAAAAAAAAACAGCGGGAGATCATCCCTCCCGGCATGCGCACCCGTCCGTCGTGTCGTGGATTGCTTCCGGGAACGAATCCAGTACGAACCGCGGTCGAAATGAATGATGGAATGTTTGGAGAAAATTAATATTTACGATATTTTGAATGAGATTCGATGGTCCTTCCGTCACAGTTTCACCCTGCTTATAGGCTTTGTGGATGAAACGAGTTGAACCTTAGAGAACCGGACGAATTCGACGTCACGGGCAGAGGCTATTCTACGGTGAGCAACGGGCGTCAACCATGATAGCTGGTGGGAATTTGTGGGTGTGTGCGGAATTTTTTTTAATGTTATACTGTACAACCACATCAGACCTTTGACCGTAGCCTTGTGGCTTATCCTTAGAACCGAATGTTCCGTTCTATCCTCATCCCTTCCAGCACGTGCCACAATGCACACCATCCCGAGCGACGGGCAGAGTGGTTTGCCCGCAGGCCGTTTACCGTAATATGCAACGCGCTTTCGTCACGATGCGCGATATCATAAATATTGCATGAGCATGAAAATTATATTTGCTCACTCGCTACCGAACGTGGTCGAGTCTGTGCGTCTGCTTCCGTTAATTGTGTAGGCGTGGAACGATGGCGCGACATTCCAATGTCGAAAACCAAATCCAAAAGGCTCCTACCACGGTTGAAGGATTGATGACAGAGTTTTGGTGGCATGGTTGGTAATATTTTGCGATAAAAGTTACCAAACGCAAAGTTTTCTTACCGATATAAAACTTTTATAAAACTCGCTTCAAAATATGAAGTGCGAAAGATGAAAAATAAGATCATTTCAAGTTTTCTCAAGTCACTCTCAATTCTATAAAAAATAGTATAGCAGTAAAAATAGTATAGTATATTTATATAGTATAGTATATTTATATGTATAAATGGAATCCAATTTTTGTGGCTAAAAACAAAACCAACCCAAACTAATATATTGCTAATTAAAAGCTGCATGAAAAATGGTTCCTTGTTCTGTTTTCTTTCTTTGATATCATGTGTACTTGCTGAGTATATATTTCAAATTCTGCTTAAAAATTACGAAATAAGCCATCTTCCTGATGTGGAATTAGATTTTTAACTGTAGTTAGGAAATCGTACTGTCTCTTTTATAACACTGCATAGTCTAGAAAATCAATGAAGGAAAGAACTATCGATGTAAAATGTAATTCTTAAGATATGAATCTTTATTGGTTAAAATACAAAACTGCAATTGTAATCAAATTATATTAAGAACGCAAAGTAATTGAGCTTAAAAATATGGTTTGGTTCGCTTTTCACTCATACTTCCTATGTTACGACTTTCGTGTCTCTTACTTGACATATTTACCATCAAATCTTAGCAAGTCATCAAAATAGTGTTAGCTTACCAAATTGCTTCCACACGCCGGCACCCCATGTCACCAGCATAACGATAAGGGTTATTGTGTACAAGCATAAACATAAACAAACAAACAAATAGTGAACCAGCAAACAACCTGCCGCACAGAGCTACACCCCGAACACGTGCCACCGAAACCGACAACCCACACCAGTGCAATCAACATCATTTCCACAGCACCAACAAAATCAGCAACAGCTTCACGCACGCCGTGAAATATGCCACGACCAGACGGCATGCCCGTGGCACGAAAATAAATATCGAAAAAATCTCTACAAAAATACGCACACCGGCCGCCGTACCGAAGCGACCGCAAAGCTAATCTAAGTTTTATTAAATTTTACGGACCATCGCCTCCGATGGCAATATTGGTCGACGGGGGATGCAGCCATATACGCGCGCCTCGTTACGCCTCATCGAGTGATTTGCAGTGGGCCGATGGGTTTATGTATGTGTCTGTGTGTGTGAGTGTGTACGATGGGCCGATGGAGGTCGATCCTAGCTGGTAAGAGCAGGACGTTGACGATGAACGGCCTGTGTCGGCTGTGTACACAAAATATGCTTGAAAAAACATCATTATAATTTAAAATCGTTTTACTACCGAACCGGCTCCCTGAAGTCCTGAAGGCCGGGTGCCAACCGACGGCGACCACATTCGCGAGGGAACCACTAACCCTGGCGAGTTTTCACTCCCGTGTGCGCTGGTATGTTGGTGTGTGTGTGTGTGTGTTTATGGGTATGGTGGTTTCATTTTTTATTGGTCTTCTTTTCTCTTCCACGTGTGGTGCAGCGAAGCTAACGTACATAAATTCCAGAACCAACATAAGCGATTCGTTCTTGCATTTTTCACAAGGCATTTCGCTTCCTGACACCCCTGCCTCCGCCACGTAGCTCATGGGGCGTTCGTAGGAATTCAATCATCACGGGCATGGCTCATTGGGCAACGGGATTGGAGGACTTTTTCGATTAAATATTTGATCAAGTGTCGAGTTCAGCAGCGCCATCGTCGTCGATGTCGTGCCGTGTCTGGATGGTGTCGGTTATGATGGAGACACCCGGACCCGGACCACCTACACTGGGTCCTTTGGTTAGCACAAACCGACCTTTCGTAGTCAACCCGTGTCGGTAAGAGATTTTTGTGTGCATCATCTAGAATGAACGCATGAAGCACGCTTTACGTAAACATGCACACACATACGCTGTATTGCAGTTGCTTTTCTTCGCCGCAAACCGATTTCGAAATGAAATTTCTTTTCCCACACCCTCGCTGTGGGTTTCGTGAGATGGGGAACATAATTTTCTCAACCTGTGGTGGAACATTTTCATGGGCTTTTTCTCAAAACTCACGACACCGTCGTAGGCGGGACGGACGGTGTGTGACGACGTGTGTCGTTAACGAAAGGCGTGAGTGCTTGACGTCTGCTGGCACTTCTGGCCGCACTGTAAGTAATTAGACGGAACAGCTATCCCGCATGCTATTCCGAGTAAAAAGAAAAGGAAAAACCACCGCTCACATGAAAGCAAACGAACGTAGGAGCTTCGGTGAACGGCAAACTAATTCAATATTCATGAAGTTGGATTAGCTGAAGAAGTTTTCCAATTACCCCGTTTTTGCCTATGGCATTGGCATTGATTCTCACGTACCAAACGATCCAACTTATGTATTGAATGAAACGAGTTTTACTGTTTAGAATTTTCTCAAGGTTTGCTTATGTTAATCGACAATGCGGTCGATATTTCGATGTCATTTTTTTCTATCTTGGTTTTATTAGATTGTTATATAGAAATACGTTTATGGAAAGAATTTTGACAATGACGAAGCACTGCAAAGTCTATCACAGAAATTTTGTTTTCATAGATGTGCATAGTTCGCTTTCAGGTATATCATTTGGCTGCGTTTGTCTGCACGTGTTGTACTTGGCACGCAAAATCGCAGCAAGTAGATTTGAAAATTATGTTCACGTTTCACAGCATTTTCATGATTTCATAAAGAAAGGGCTAAGCCATTACGTACTATTATATCTTCGTACCACCATCAAAACTTTTGAAGTATCTTGATATGCTTAAAATATGAAAAAATATTCTTACTTACATGATAACGAATTAACAATCTAGAAAATGTAATCATTTCTCCAAACACGATTGTGTGAAGGAGTACATTAGTGCTACAACATAGCCCCTCTGCAACGGTCTTAATATAAAGTCTATACGAAGTCTGGAAGTCACAAAGACTAGTTTAGTATCGATAGGTATTTTTTGATATAATTAGCCACCATCTCATGCTGACCTAGAGCAAGATCTTGCGGAATAAGGAAGGTTTGGTCTACCAAGTCCCTTGTTCAATCGCTAGAGGATAAGAATTCGATTTGATTTCGTCCAATAAGAATTATTGTATAACCTTTTTTATTAACTTCCCACTGATTTTTTTGGGTCCAGATGAGGGCAGAATGCTCGATTGAAATTTAACCTTCGTTTTGGTAAAATCTTACCAAACCAAGGGAGGTCAAAGAATTTAAATCAAAAAACGAAATGTTCTACAGTCCAAGCTCTAATCGAATATTACTTTATTAACAAATTTGAGCTGCGTATATTTACAAATGTTACGAGATTAAATGTGTGTACTTAATTCGTGGGAAAATGCATACTTTTCAACAATCACTTGATCTTATTACCATTTGCTTGGTAGGTGCGCGATGTTTTTTTTTATTAATGCCTGAATGCATCCATTTGTCCATCACGCTCTTGTATTCCCGTTTCGAATTGATTTTTTATGTGTTTCATTTATATGTTTTTAAATGTTTTATATGTTTCATTGTGTTCTATTCCTCAATTGCGCCGATTCATCTAGCTCTTCTATGTGTGGATACTGTTGAATTTAAATGAGTTACGCTTATTGCTGGTTCCTAAATGTATTTGTTTATTTGGGTCATATTTTGGAAAATTTCACTCGACAAGCTACAATAACGTTTCGAATTCAGAATTCAAACCTACCGTTGCTATCGCAACAAATGTAGTTACTTGATCTTCTTCTTCGTTTATCCGTCTTCGGATTCGTCCATTGTTTTATATGGGCACTATCCTGCAAGCAAATCTATGTTTATAATTACATTTAAATAAGCTTTCATACTATATATTTAAATACCCACCATACCCACAATCCCATAAGTTTATATTAACGAACTTAATGCACAAAATAACAGATCGAGAAACGATTCCAAGTGCCCTCCCCGTATATGGATACCCATTGAATTTTTCAATCTTGTCAAATCGATCGTGAAAAATCGCGGAAACCCCATTCTCTCGTGCGCGATTCCGTTTGCAATCGATACCCTCGTTCCACCCGATGCGCAGCAGCAGATGGGCAATTTTTCGGTCGTTTCAATTTTCCACTTTTGCCGAGGCACTTTTTACGAGTCGAAAAATGTTTATTACTGCATTTCTCCGCAAATTACTTCCTTCCATTGGAAATAAGCAATCAAATTTATTCATTTTTATGTTTTGAGCCATCGTTCGTAGCGCCGCGACGCACATACAGCCGGGATGGCCCGAGTTGGCCACCCAGAACGCAGTTGCCAATCATTGCAGACATTACTGGGTATGTTTGCTTGCTGCGGATGCCAGAGTGTGGAAGGAGAAAGCAAAACCGTGCGGTGCGAAATAAAAACCAACCCGCACCCACCAATAACCATCGTGCGAAAGGTGACGACCAAGAAAATGGTGCAATATTTCTTCGCAAAATCAGCCATGATAGAGATAGGTAGGTAGGCGGTGGCGTGGGCGTGAAATGTGGTTGAAATAAGTGCACCGCTTATTTGCAGTCATCGGATCAGTATCAGGACTTCCGGTATTCCGGTGTTCATCTTTATACATTGTTCTCCAGTAAACGGAGACGACGGATGCAGTGAACGTTAAAAGGCACTTTATGGATACGCGCGAATATGCCTCGCTGAACGTTCTTTTTGGCGAGATTGAGCCCTGAAAACAAACTTTTACGTTGCAAGCAGTACTGATAGACGGATACTATTGCTATTTATGAGATTTCGTAAATGCATAATTGTATCAAATTTTTTTAAATGTTTTTTCAGATTTTTGAAAATGGGGGTTTCAATGGTTAAACAAAAAATATGAATATGAATGGAGAAATTAAGAAAAGTTGCACTTAAGCTGAAACTTTGTTTGCTGAATTAAGTTTTTTTGAGTTTTTTTTTTCACAATAACCTAAAGAGTTCAACAGAATTTTCATAATAAGCTAAAGAGTTCAGTATTTGTAATATAAAATTAATCATTCTACATCATCCAAATTCGAGAATCAATGCGACAGCTCATTTTTTATATTTCTGGAGTTCTTCCAAATATATATTTTCCGAACAATTACATTTTCCAAAACATACGAAACTTTCGAAAATGTTGTTCTTTTTTTGTTTTTTATTCTATTGTTTTTAACCTTTTAGGAAACCTCTTCGGAAAAACATTCTATACCTTAAAATTCTAATGAATGCTTCAATGTCAACTTTTGTAAAAATCTCGTGCCGAATAATATTCGAAATAAAAGAGATAAATTATATCCCTATATTTGTATTCTTATCATAAACAAACGAATTTGTTACTCATTGAGAGCAATGTGGGGATGCGTGCATATGTGCACAACGCGTATGTGTGCATGCGTGAATTGACAAACAATAGGCTCGACGAAGCGAGCGTCAAACAAGCAAAACTTGAAGCGGAAAATATATCTGTATCTATACATATAACAACCAAAACAATGGCGCTCCGTTTCGGTACGGCATTTCTCACCCGACAGCGCACCGTCATTGTGCGATTAGACTTATTCGGCAAATTTCCCAGAAAATTTCTCATCCTGTAGATTAGCCTACCGTCACAAGGCTGCAATTCCCCAACCACCACTCAATGGTTTGCTGGTGCCATCCTCGACACTAGCGCTGCATTCAGGCGCCCTTCGGCTGGTTACTGTTTTTTTATGCCAGTATTTCATCAAGGCGCGAGTTGCAATCCACGCCGAACTCATTACTCTTAATGCCTCGGGCAATGAATTCTGACGGGTTTGTGCTATCGGAAAACCCACCATCAGTGACACCGCGTCATTGCACGCGTTGTTCCTCCCGCGTGGCACCCGCGTGGTTTCCAGCAGCGTCATTCAATTGACAGCACGCTTGCGTTCACCGCTGCACCCAGGTGCATTTTAATTTTCACCTAGTTGCATCGCGCGCGGATTCACGGAACGCCCAACCGTCCCGTAAACGATGAACTAATCAACAAGGAGTGAAAAAGCGACACGAACAAAACGTCGACGTGCGTCCTGCATACGGTGTACAAGTGATAGAAGCGGTAAAAAAGCGACGGTGCAGTAAAAAATGATACGACCAGCCAGCCTGAAAATAAAGAGAGTGTCGACAGCGCTACAAGAAATAGGCTAAAATATCACCGGAGTTTTGCAAAACATAACACAAAAAACGCGAAGCAGCTAAAAGCTATGGAGCTTTTTTTTAAAAATGAATATAAAATAGTTACGGATCATACCTTGCTTTCGATGTGCAGTGATTGTAAGTAAGCAAAAAACAAGTACATAAATACAAGCTGCATAAAAAAGATGAAATTTTTTGTCTTTGTATCGCTGACAAAACAACACAAACCAAAACATATACACAAAACATGGATAACTCTAGCTGGTGCAGGAAAAATAATACGCCAGCACACTCACACAAATGCGGCAAAACATGAACTGTGAGGTGAATTTGCATGGTGCAGAATAATTTCGCTTTTCTCATTAACTTAAAAACATTTTTAAACGTTTTCCCATTTCCACTCACCCGGGCTTCACCGCATATCTGGCATGGTCTGCTTTAACGACCTGGTTCGCAACGCGGTAGTTCCTTGATGGGTTGATTGTGATGATTTTTGTATGGCAAGTCGCGAGTCATGACACTGCCAACGAATGATGGCGACGAATGCAGGACTTTTTGCGCTTTGGTAGCATATTTGAGGTACATGTGCGGCAGAGGAAAGTTATGCAACTTGTGTTGCTAGGTTATTTGTAAATCTGAAATCAGAAATAACATTGCATACACTTTACATATGTGAGGAAAAATATTTGGGAGTTACTTGCAATCACGTAACATTAATGTTACAGAATGTCCTGTAAATAAATGTGCAATGAAAATACCACTTTTGTCTATTGCCTATCACTTGCAACAGTCTCTTGGCTTTGACTACTGTCCATGAGACATTTTATTTATAAAACATTTATATTATTTGATTGTATTGTCCCATTAGATTAAATATTTTTGAACCGCCCTAAAAATTGTTGTTGATGGACGCATTATGTGTTCATGTTTTATCATTTACAGCGCAAACAAATGTATACAAAGATAAAAAAAATTTATATTTAAATTTTTTCCCTTTTTTATTATGTTACATTTTGCAAATAATTGTTTTTGTTAATAATTGTTAACGTTAAAATGTTAGCGTTTATAATAGTCATAGTCAAAAGTGTGCTTAAGAATGGATCATATAGGCCCCAATGAACTAGGATCGAATTCTTTTCAATTAAGTGGATTAGTACAAAATGGCTATTATTTGCAGCATCTGTTACTGCTGCACCGTGTTCGATGACTTTTGAATCCAGGATCGAGAAATTGATTATTGATGATGCTCAAACAATACCTCATAGCTTCACAGCACTTTATACCATATAGGCATAATTGAACTCTCCTCGGTCATTATTATATTCCACAGATGCCAGAATACTTACATTATGTAATCTACTCTTTTGCATTATTATAAGTTTTCAATTTCAATAAATATTTTGCAGAAAATTGTTGATCAATTTTCTTAAGTGCGTTATTATGTAGCTTGCACCACGTCTGAAGAAAAGCATCTCCTGAATAAACTGAATTAAACAACTGTCCACCGAATGCATCGACCATCGGTGTGAGTGTGTGTAGTTCGCTGCATGTGCCAGTGGCGTCCAACGGTTACGGATACTAGAAAAACATGTTCCATTCTTCACGCATCCTCCCCGTACGTGCATCGCTGCACTTTTTCCACGGTCAAAACTGCATCACGCTTATCATCAGATTACAATCAGCTGATGCCCTCTACACTGCAAGTTCCCTGATTAATGAGCCCATCGTTCCTGTTTCTGGTAATTACTCTCCGGTTTGAACGGTCAAAGTCGTCTTCCTGCTCAGGACACGCAAAAACTAGAAACGACTCGAATGGGCAAAACGGGCCCTCGAAAATGAGTAGGATGATACACGATGCAGCGAGCCACTGGTCAACTGGTAACCAGTCTGTTTCGTATCCTTAAAAGCGTGTGAAAGGGAAAAAATATAAGCGGTAAGGATATTTGGCGACTCTTCTTTAAACCGTCTGGTCGCGACATCGCGATACGGCGAGCCACGTCTTCCATATGCATCCTTACGAAACGCCCTATCGAAATGTAGGATCGTGTGAACAATTGGTTTCCTCGCGCACGGGATTGAGCTTCCTACTTTGAGGTGAGGCTGCGCAGAAGAAAGAAAGAAGAAAAAAAAACCCACGAGCGTAACCTGATATCCGGTTAGCTATTTTCGAATTATACACGAGCTTGTCGTACATTTGAATATGCCACGGTGCGACCCCTTTCGCGTTTCTTCGCTCGCGCATTCCCGCGAAAGCAGGGTAAGAGGGAAAAATACGCAACAGGCAAACGGGGTCATGTTCCGGGTCGGATCATCCAAGCAAAGCGAACGCCAAGACGGGTAAGTCCTGGCGTTCGCGATGGCGACGCGAACGTGACCAGTTACTTACGCTGTTTTCGTGGCGTTTTGAAGAAATAAATCACACGCACACACGCATATACCCGCTCAAAACAAGAAACCCGCGTCCTCGAGGGCGTCTTCGGGTGTCCAGTTACCTCCGTCCAGGTGTACGATAGCGGAAAAAATTTCCCTGCGTTTTTTTCTGGTTCCCAAAAAACCCATCGAACCGCGAACCTTTCACTGGTAGCGCGTTTAAGACGTTTGGCCGAGGATACGTCGACGGGTGGAAAATCAAGAAAGGGACTCGCGGCGTAGCTGCTTCCCGTTTGGCCGTCACGAACACGAACACAATGCCAACTAGTGACGCTAATTGGCGCGTTCTAGATTTCCGGACCCAAATTATGCAATTAAATGCTCGCTGGTGCTGGCGGAGGGTGCACTACCAGCAGCAGTTGGCAGCATGGAAATTCCGACGCTTCCGGTGCGTATCTGGGTTGAGCCCTCTCATGCAACCTTCCACCCGGGGTTGGAACATGAAAAGAAATGCTAGAGGAGCTGGTCAAAATGTCAAAACAATTTTCCCTTCTCGTACTCCCGTTCCCGCTCTGGCTTGTTAGGTTTGTTACACCTTTCACTGTCCATTAGATTACTTTCTCTGAGAAAGATCCTTGACGGGGAGAGTATAGCTGAAAAAATATCAGATCACTGCAAAACTGCAGGGAAACGCAAATTTTCTAAAATCTCTTCGTTCATGATCTATACCAATATGAAACCCTCACAGGAAGAAAAACAGTCATACGCTAAAGTTTAGAACAGGGTCTTAGTGTAGAGTTAAGTACAGAGACAGATCAGTGTTCCGAACAAACGATGAGAAATATGACCGAAGACGATGGTACAGGAAGAAAAAAAAGTTTTTTTTTTCATTTTTGACACTTCGTTACCGATCGAATTTCAATTATAATAACATGAATGGCCTAAAATCCGCCAAATATACCAACAATCGCTGTGCTGTGCGTATTCATTGGTATAGTTGGTATAGTTGTTAGCTAATCTAAAAGATAATTGGAATATAATTACACTTCATCCTAGAATCTTTATACTACTGATACTCTGCGTAGTTTCGCTAGCGATTGAACTCTTTAGTTCAATATTCATCGACATTATTTTAAGAATCTTTGGGAATTTTTTATCCAAATTTGAATAAGATTGTAATGGTTTGGTTTGTATTCTTTAATGATAGTGTTAAATAATACTAGCACACTAAAATAAATACAAACACATTATCTTCCCACTTTTATTTAAAGAGATATACTTGCTTTGCGATGCTTTGCCATTTATAAAAAGGATAATATTGACTGTTGATTGGCCGAGGGTGTGCAAGAACCGTTTTACAAACTACTCCATCCGGCTGCCTTCGGTGCATTGTTCGCTTATTTTCTTAATCACAACTGAGAACTTTCCCATCGAGGGAACGATTTCCACAACCGTAAGCCGTTGCTGAGACTTCGCAGAGAGCTGTTCGCACCCTCCGAATCGTACCACTGCGTAGCAATAAATAATCGCCAAACGATCGTCGTTGGTACGCGGACGGTACGCTTATTAATAAATTATCACTTTCACCGCGCGCGAAGTGGCATCTGTTGAAAGTCGCTTTCGAAAGGATTCATTTGCTCACGGTTAGTAAGCACAAGGAAATGCTCTAAGGAACCAGAACCCGAGCGATCGTACCGGTGTGGCCTAATTGAAATTTAAATTTCACACTCTTCTAAAAGCAGCATCACACTCTCGAAGACGGTGAACGGTCCCATTACAAGGATGGCAATCGATTGCTTTATCGTTAAGCACCACCGGTTAATGGTGGTGGTGGCGGTGTCCTCACGAATCTGGCGGAAAAGATTTAGTGCAGTTGGCATCCCTATTTTTCTTATGATGTTTATGATTCTTTCAATTTTTCCCTTTTTTCTTTCGCAGGCTTATTTTTCCGTACACACCGTGGAGTCCAAACTTGCGAGATAGTTTCCACCGCGGCTCCTTGGGATGGGCCGACGGGTGAGACGATTTATGGATGGGTAAGTTTTTGCTCATAATTCACCACACATAAAAAGGGCACAGCGGCAAGCGCAGGCAAGCTTTGTTTGTTTAGTTCATCGTTTTCCCGTACGAACTCGCGTACGAGTGTGTTTGCATGTGTATGGTTCAGTTATCAGGGAATTTTTTTTCGTTTCATAACTCGCAGCCTCTCGCCTTGCCCTGAACGCGATCGCGCTTTTCGCCAAAGCAAGGGTGCTTTATTTATGATTCCAGTTTTGCCCAAGGTGCCTCACGCGACGCGCGAAGAAAATGACTTTTCTATTGGGTTCCCCTTTTCTGTGGCAGATCGGGGCCAAAAACAATAACGGATGCTTCGGTAACCATGCACGGTATCGTGGCATTAACCGATAGTAATGGTTTTTATGGTGTGCGACGTCTTTAAGAAATGATTAAAATGACGCTAGTGTGGAAATAAATTAATTGCATCCCCTTTTCGACCATTTCGAAGGGACAGTTGGTAGAAAAAAAAAAATAAATATGAATTTAATAAGCATTAAGGATTGTAGGATAACACGAATTGCATTAGAATAACTGATACGGTTTGTTTATTAATTTTACAGAATCTTGTGGAAGTGATTTGAATGCTATAATTAAATTTCCTTTAGTAGATTACGTTATCTGTTCTCTTCTACTTATTTCACTTTGCGACTAGGCCTGCATAAGTTATGCAACTGTTGGATAGAATATTTTATGCCTCCACAGTTTAGTGACTTTAACAAAGGTTAGTAGTTTAAAGCAACTACAATGGTATAAAAATGTATAGTGAAACAAGAAAAAGGTATTGTTTTGAAATCGAATTACTTTTAGATGTTTCATTGAATATTTGTTTCATTATATGCTTACTGATCAAAATGACTGCTCTAAGGAACAAAAAATCACACTTACAAAGTTAATTTTCATTAATTTAATTAAAACTGAGAATGGCAAGTTACTTTTTGTGCAAAATAAAAACTGTGGTAAAACTAGAAAAGAAAGGCGAAATGGAATGTTGGAATAATTCGAAAGAGATAGCTTTGAAATACTCAAAAAAGAGAATTTGCTCGAGAAACTTAAAGAGATGTTATTAAAACTATAATAAAAGTTTCTTGACTATGAAAAAGTAAACCAATGACAGTAATATATTGTCTCGGCAACGATATTTAAACGACTGCAAGACGACGCATATTCGACATAACGCTAAAATATGTGCGTCACTCCCCCATGCACATCCGGCCATTCACATTTAATCGATTCCATTATGCTTCCTGGCGGTCGATTTGCGGCCCACCCTCCCGGAAACGCTGCCCATTTCCTGGTGCAATGTTTCCTTCGCTTCTTTATCGGTTCCGCTACATTCCCGGTGCGGAAGTGAAAGTGACCTTCAGATGGAATAAAATTATCGTTACATGTTTCCTTGCAGGATAGCATTTCTTACGATTTGATCATTAATATGTTAGTGACCAATCGATTATTGGGCAAATTAGGATTTGCTATCCATTACTCAGGCTAAGGACGGTCTTTTAATTGCAAATGATGGCTTTAGATAATTAAAATCTGTTGATAAAGATCATCAACGAAATGCCATCACAAGCTGTCATCTTGATTTCCATTTCTCACTCTCGGAAGCTTTTCATCGCATTCCACCACCGGTCAACATTTTAATCTTCTTTTCTCATGGCTTCGATTTGTTCTTCATACGCTTAACGTTCGGTGATAAATTACCGTCAAAATGATAAATATACTTTCACGCCACAACCGCCGTCACCACCTCCATTCTGCAGGTATTACGATGCATAAACCGACGATTGTAGGAAAAGGAAATGAAGGATGTGTCACCAGTGCGATGCGTCCTCGTGTTGGCGGTTGCGGCGACTAAGATGTGGTTGATTTGTTCCAGCTTCAAAGTTGTTTTTTCATCCATCACCGATTGCGGGGGCTTGAAGGTGGTGCTGCTGGTGGTGGAACCGATCATTAATTAATTCTTTCAGGTGCGCACGACCACAAGCAGCGAGCTGTGGTGCAATTGCACTGGAGCGGGTAGAGGAGGGGTTTCTTCCTTGAACATATACCGGCTTCAAAAACATCTCATACGAAACGTGTACACCACCGTTGCCTACATGATCGAGAATTAATAATTTCGTTTCGTTTTGCTGCGTCCCTCCAGGCACGGCCGAATGACGGAAGCGGCGAGCAAAAACGGCACAAAAAAGTGTGTAGCGAAGGCGTGAAAGAATTCGAATACCAGCGCTGATTCATACCTCATCCATCTTGCCCGCTGCGGATGCTTTTCGGAGTGATGAGCGATGAGTGAAGATTAACTATCGGAACGCTTCAAGCGGATCGCGCGTAATGACATGCGCCCGCTAATGCCGTACCATCGTCACCCATCTACCTAGCGTCAGAAGAAGATATAGAAAAAATGGTTTCCGTGGGCACTATGGACCGTTGCATCGTTATTTAGAACAGCTTTATTATTTTTTTTACCAGTTTTATACCTGCATTCCCAGTGGATCCATTCTTGAAATTAGCTGTAAAATATATCCATAGCTTTATGGATTTGTGTATAACCAGTACGTAACAATAGCATTTTAATTAGATTTTATTTTTATATATAACAAATCTTAAACTTTTATGTTGTAATATCAAATGCCTAGTGATAAATCCTACATTTTTCATAGCTAGCTCTTCAGTAAACAGGAAATATCACTATATAAATTATTCATTTGTCCTTCATAAAAGACACCGCAACTTTGCATTCTTCTTTAGTCTATGTAGATAAACTGTTTTTACACTTTTGACCCGAACCATGTTCGACCCCCTTTCCCCCCGTCGTAGACACATAACGCTTCCTGTATCGAGGGTGTGATCGTTTTCGGGTAGTTCCCTCCACAAACCGTTTCCCTTATATGGAGTAGAGGTATGAAGGGACGTTGCGTTCATTTAATGTGGTGCGCGCGCACTTAGAGCTCTTACTTCACGGACTTCGACCCGTTGGTTGAAGGCAGAAATTCCGCAGCACGTTTTTGATCTACTATCTCACTTCGAAACATCGAAATGCGCTAAATCGCTAAGCTCCTTCAACGCCTCTGAGATTTGCTTCGTTTCGTCGTTTCCTCCACTTTCCGACGATCGTGTTGCGTTGTGATGATTAATCAGATACGCCAGAACTAATTCGAACAAATTACCGATCGTACACCATCAGTGACGGGCTTCGGGGCCCGGGGTCGAAGATTGGTCTGCACCGCAATCGGTCATGGGCTGATTTTTCGGTTCAACCGTTCCGATGGTTTTCTGGAATTACCTGCGATCGACCGACCGGCCACCGGTCCAATTCAAATGAGCCACCCGGAACCGGTTTCGATTGATAAGGCGAACCTCGTTTCGGTTTTAACAGGTACCGCGGAATGGGTTAGACCGATTTTTTGCTGGTGCATGCTTGGTCGACCGGGAACGGTGAAACTGGTGAACCCGAAAAGGCGACCTTATCTAATCTGCCAACACCTCAATCGGATCGCCGGATAACGGATAATGTTTCGGGCTCAAACGATAATTGGCGGCAGCGTGTGGCAACGTCAAATGGATACATCGATTCGTAAAGGATCAATACGTTTTACTAATATGTAGTTGTTTTCCAATGGTGTAAATTCTCAAACATGTTGTACCTGTATCGGTTATAAGTCAAACAACTATGCACCTTATTCGATCCATACGATAACTCGATAAAAACAACTATCAATTCTTAATTCTATTTGCTATCTTGTATGTTATTACTTTTCTATTTTTCTATCTATTTCAATCATTCTGGTTTCAAAATCATATTTATTTTTTAATAATACTACGTTTAAAATCATACAAAAGATGATGTTCTATGGCTCGTAGATGAAATATCTGATCCTGCTGTAAGCAACAGAACCTTTTACTAAGATATTTGTTACGGTTCACACTCTGTACAGTTTAGGTTCCAGATTACGGAAAGATTTGGTTTGATTTTTTCGATTTGTTTAGTTTTTCGATATCGAGTTTTCAGCTCGACAATGATAAAAACCGCAAAAAATATTCTAAGTCAAAAAATATTGTACAGATGATCATAGAGACAATATTTTAAGAACGTTTAATAAAACTGCAAAAAGAATATCTGCTAAATCCTAGCAAAGTCTGAAGCAATTTTCGTTTGTGTTTATTTTTTTAGCGAGATATAAATGTTAAGTTAAGCTTTGTAAAGTGACATCCTTTACATGTTTTATTTCTCCAAACGTCACGTAAATAAATGTTTTTTTATAAAAAAAATAAGTTTATTTTTTTCAATATTGACTGAACAGTCGATAATGATAAAAACTGCAAAAAATATTCTAGATAAAAATCAAAATAATGTATAGATGATCATACAGACAATATTTTAAGAACATTTAATAAAACTGCAAAAAGAATATCTCCTAAATCTAAATCTGCTAAAGTCTGAAGCAATTTTCGTTTGTGTTTATTTTTTTAACGAGATATAATAGCACTTAACAAACAATGTTTTGAAAAAATTCTAATATGATTTCTTGTGAGCATTATAGGAGCTTCTGTAAATTATGAAAGATTTATATTTACCCTTTAAACAATTTTTATATTCGAAATAAATACATAACATTCGACAACAGTGCCATGGATCAGTCATTAGAAAAAAATGTGTAAGCACCTGACCGCCACATTCTTTGTCATCAAATTTTCTTCCTACATATGCTCGTATCTACGAGCTATCTTAGCCCACGCTAAAGTTATTGGCAAATTACTACGCAGATCAGGGAAAATGATACGAAACGGTGATTCGGGGACCTTCAGGCTCCGGACAAATAGCTCGCATTGAAAACGAATGGATCCGCCAAAATTGATATCGCCTAGACAGCGTGTCTGTTATGATGGAGTGAATACGAACGCGAGAGTAAAAAATACCACAATCCCACAACACGCGGGACACATTATTTCCAAGTTTCAGGCCCACACTACTTTCCTAACGTCCGTGGTTTAGAGGGAGCTTCAGGCATGGATTAGGGCGAGAGTGAATAGGATAACAAAAAACTACTCCACACGACCGCTCCGATGGCTTTACCGATGGAGGTCGGCTTTACCCCGTTTGCATTAAAACTCGTGCTTCGGGGGCGAATTTTCGAGGTCGACCTGGGAACCTGATGGAGCTGTCGGGAACTCGGGAACTTTAATAGATGCGAGCAGCATTAGTTGGAAATTTGATGGGTTAATTTACGTTATTTATTATTGCACGAAATGCCGTTCCATTGGCGCGGGGGCAAAGGTAGCTGCGTTACCCCGTCGCCGTGGGTCTTTCGAATTTTTCATCTCAACGTCGAGCCACCATCTCGGGCCGTTTGAACCGTTTACGAATTTGATTTTTTTCCTTTCCTATTTCCCTTTCAATCTGTACATACCTTCTTCGCGTGTGCTACGTTAAACCCTTTGCATCGGAACAATTTCTGGTCGGTAAAAAAAGAAACCCAACCAAAAGTAAACTGAAGGATAAATTAACCCATTAACACTGGTCCCAGAACGTCTGGGCTGATTACGTGTCTTGAAAAAATCGTTCAATGATCGAAATTCCACATCTTCATAGTGCGGCTCCTGTTACGGAAAATGCGCTCGGAATTTCAAACATCGAATCAAATCATCATCATCATGACGGTGCCGAAATGTTCGGTGCAATTGAAGCTTACGCTATCTAACGTGATATTTGGGTTAGTAATGTGTTATTTTATGCTCCGAAAAATTTAGAGCAGACAATTGTAGTGTTTGGGTTTGTGTAACTAGCAGTAAACCATGGTGAGATAAATTCAATTTTAAGACAAACGATGCTACAAGGGCAACAGGGCCACGTCGTACAGAACAATGGACACGTTGAGGACACCTTCCATCAACGCCATGCCCCCAGGATTTTCCACTTGACATATGTCACACAAATACGCGAACGCCTTGTATTCTTTCCTCTACCGGAAGTAACATTCTTCAAGAAGCGGCCCCGGTGCCGGTCCATTCGCTTGCCCGAGGCATCCTGCTCTTGTTCCTTTTCCCCACTCACCCATGTCTACGCTGAACGCTCAGACTGTGGCCAACTAAGGAGCGGACACTGGCACTATATGAATAAGCGTGCGGAGGATTGGTGATGGTTCATTTAGGACACTAGGCTCTCACTTACTAGGCCAACTACAAAGCGCATCGGGTGCTTCATCTGCTAACGCCGTCGGCACTCGCACAGTTTTCACCATGCATGGATGTCACCTGTTCTGCACCGGTTCTGCACTACTTAGCGTTCTTCCAAGAAGAGTTAGAAACTGTGTCTGCTAGCGTACCCTAACACGCCAGGCTACGGGCAAGTTTCGGTTTGCTGTGTGCACATCAAGAATGTTCCCTGTTGTTTGGGATAGTGTAGCGAGATGAGTGTTCTTTTGCGACACCTGCCTCTCCTTCCCTTTTCTACATCAGGCAACGAGGGTACAACAAAAGCAAAAGCGCTTTGCTTTGCTGTACGACTGTGTTCCCTTGCCGGGGAAGGTGAGAAGGTTAGAAAACATAGTAGCAGCAAAAGTATTAGCTACCACTCGCTTCCACACAGCACACTACGGACGGCCAATTCTGGATTGCTTGTGACGTGCTATTGGCAGCGTGAAATGCAGTGCAATTGAGTGGACGGTAAACAGAGTGGCAATGTGCATAATTTTGCTTTAGAATGTATCACATCAACTGGTATTCTACTTTGTTTTGAATAAACTAAAGCTTGGGAAGTTTTCATCTAGCTAGCCGTCAAGCCGTATTTCGTCAAGATAAGTCAAAGTATATGCAATTTTTTTCCACGCAGACAGAAAATTGGGCGACCTTTATCAATCGTAATACGGCTCCATGTTTTGCTGTCATATTATTTAAATAAATACAAATGTAATTTGTATAAATATATTTGTCGCCCTAGTGCCTGTAAGCAAATCAATGCTTAGAAATTTTAATTTAGCATACACCTTTAATTTCATCATGTTTGTACCTTAAGAGTATACAGATGCATTTAATATTGTTTTATTTTATCCTATGTTGTTCCATTATAAAATGAACAGTGCTTTAAACTCCTTCGCAAAGCAAGATTGTTGTGTTTCGTAGTACATAAAAAATGTGAAAGATAAATAACACTGCACTACGTTGTACCGTGTCCCTCTTTATCAGCACAAGCCCTGGCATCGAAACAAAAGAATGTAACAATCACCTACCACACCACCCTCACATCACCGCGGGGACGCGGCTCACCTAGCTCACTGGTCAACATCATCTAATTAGATTGGTTAGTTTAATTTTCCCCTGCTGCAGTAGGCTACCTTTCGAGAGAGTACGCAAAACCTGAATGTTGGATGAGCAACCGACGTAAATGAAAAATGCCGTCGGCAAAACACTTTTCCATTTGACCATCGAGCCATTCGGGCAAACATCATCGAGAGACGCAAGGTTCATCTGTTTGGGACAAGAGTTTGTGCCAACGGGCTTTGGGTGATTGTGCAGGCCAGTAATTTGCAGAAAACATTCCACTTGCTCTACACGGCTTGGTCGAGGCCGAAGGTGGGACGTTGTTTCAGACTAACAGTGCCCTTAGGACTACAGAGACCTTAATTTGCTACTTTAAAAAAGCAACAGAAAAAATACATACTTCAACAACGTAAAATGTTGTCGCTTTTAGTAATTAAAGAATTGACAAGGACGAGCTGTAGAAAGTATAGAACCTAAATAAGAGCTTTTGCGTGATGCATGTATTTTCCTAACAATAATTTTTTGTTTCATTTCGTGTCAACATTCTTAAAATAAATTTTAAATCGATTTATAAAATTTCCATAATTTATTTCGCTGCTTCCTCCCCAACACTGACAACCCCTGAGAACCATCCTTTCCTGACCGTTCTATTTCAATTCTCCAAATCGGTCTAGATTGTACTGCAGCTGCTTTTGTTGTAGGCTTAAAATAACATCAGATAGTAGCGCCACGATGAAGATAAACAGTCAATCGGGACTGAGATCGGGATGCGGACAAACCGGTGGTTAGATGACAGTAAACCACACTGCCGAAGACTCTTTCGCTTTCTGTTTGGTTCTCTCGCTAGTCTTTCTTTCTCTACCAAATATGACAGCAAAAACGGAAACAGGCCCCGCAATGCTTCTGCCCCAAGAATCCCGAGCCGGGAATGCTGGTGGTTGTTGCCACGAGCAAGTCAATGAAACAGCACTGGCACCGATATTCGTGTTCCAGCAGGTTATGCTGGTCACAGTGCCACACAGCTTTGGCGTACCTACTCGAAGGCTGCGTCTCAAGATGTGCCGGGCGAAACAGGAAACAGGAACGCATCCGCAAATGGGGGCACTCATCGACGTCGAGTCTGCTGCCAACTTCCGAGTGTTCCGGTTTCGGGTGAAGTTTTTCGAAGCCAATACGCCGGAGAATGATGCGGTGGGGTATGGTTGACGGTATGGAAAAGCGTGCTCTTCACGAGTGAATCACGAGCGACATCAGCTGTAACTTGATTTAAATTTACGATAATATTTATGAGTTTCGTTTTCTTATACTTGGTTTATGGTTTATACTCGTATGGGCAACGTGTTGAATTGTGTTGATTGGTAAGGCTTAATTTTTTTTCAGAATGTCAAAAATCTACAAACAATTGACATTCGGTTTCACAAATGCTCTATTGATCATAAAAATTCTGTAACATAAGAAATATAAATTAATTTCAAGACCATAATTATTTGTTTGCATGCTTCAGTTGAAGAAAGTCTATTTGCATGTGAAATGAATATTTTTTTAATGAAATTTAAAAATAACATTAATCAGAAAGTAATTGTCGAAAAAATGACTTCGACATGAAATGTCTTTATAATTTAAAACCACAGCAAGTCAGTCATGTAAAATGATATTAAACTCCTTTTAAATTTATAACAAAAGTTATACTAAAACAACTTTTCTTTCACTTTTTTTAAACATAAACATAACATTTACAGTTGTGCAGTTTACAATTACATTTTATGATCATTTATAGTGTGTTTCCATTCATTTTCATTCAACAATGAGACATATTTCTCACAAACATGCTAATTTTCATAACATAAATTTTATACGCTTTTTATTTAAAACAACACAAAACAACAAAATTCCGCGATAACACAGATCATTGTATATATCTTGGAACACATGACCGTTTTGCGATGAAATAGTAAATTCTATCATCTACAAATCAAAGTAATCAGGGGAGATCTTGAAGCGACATCGTCCCGTTCATGATACCACGCTCACTGGAGCAACGAGCAGGCATCTCTGAAACCGGCAATACAATGAACACAAAAAAAATGCTTAAATCAAAGCGGAATAAATCGCGCAATGCGTGCCGGAATCTAGAGCGAAGCGAACCCATTCGAAACGCGCAGTACCTAGCACATCGGTCCAGTACCGAATGCTTGAACACCTGGGGAAAACGCTGCAAACGCTTTGTTCTGCGCAGTGCTCTTGAAGGGATTCGTCCCCCTTTTTTCGTACACCGACACAACCCGTACACACCCATCTTCATCTTTCGATTCGTACGATGGGCTGCAGCAACAAGGACCTTGCTGGGCGAGTCAGTATCAGAGTATGCTAAGAGTTTATTCTTCGTCACTTTTTTTTCTTTCGTGCTACCATGCCCAGTATCCATCGGGCGATGCCAAACCGATGGCCAGTACTCTTAGACTTTCGCTTCTTACATTTACTTCCATTTCCATTTCTTCTTTTAAGTTTAATTATCCTCACGTTTCGCTACGCTTGCCAAAAACGCATCTTACCTCGTCCTCGGGCGTTGCGCTCCTCAAAACTTTAATCCTTATCTGCCGCACCAGTCGGAAGCTGATGAAATTTGCCCCTTCCCAAAATTTCACTCAAAAATCAATACTCACTCCGGCAGGGACGAGTGTATTTTCGACCATCAAGGCGCGCTTCAAAATATTTGACATTTTCAATCAGTCCTTCCTTTCCTGTGTTCCTGTGTGCGTCCACCGGAATACATTTGCAAACTAAACACACCGATTTATGTTGCTATTTTTTTTCCTTTCGCTAGAAATATGGCTTGGAGACAGTGGATGTGGCAGTACGCAAGTTCAACGAGTCCTGTGACTGAAGTTTAATTTTCATCGCACCATTTTTGTGCCAAACGTTTCCACCGACATTTTCACAAAAAAAAAACAAAACAATCCACGTTAGCGCGGATTACGCTTCCATCGGGTTCAGAAATTTCAGTGGAGCAGGTTTTGCCAGCTCCGAACGGCCCAAAGTCCAACCGGTAACCGAAAATTACATTTCCACTACTGATGATGATGAAACGACATTTTGTTTCAACCTATAACCTTCCACTCGCCTCTCTTGCCCCTACCATACCCTAGAACGCGCACCAAAATGCCACCCGAAAGGCTGGAAAACATGTTGCTGATGGAAAAACGGCTGTACACCTACACCCGCGTTGGTGCTATTGCTGCGAACACGAATCCTTACACAATTCGTGCGCCTCCACCAACACCAATGGACGAGAAGCGGTGCGCCAAAATGGGGAGTCTGTGTTTGTGTTCGTGCGCAAACTTTCGCACATCCACAGCTTGGAAGGGAGCGAGAGAGGTAACCAAAAGTACGCGCACGAAAGAGAGAGAGAGAGAGTAAGAGAGAACGAGAAAGGAAAAGAAAGAGCTGTCTTTCTCGGTACGGAAAACACCCCTGAAGCAAAAGTGTCCTTGTCACGCTTATCGCAATGAGCAAATTTGCAGCACTGTTTATCTCTCTTTTCGATCACAACAAACACAGCATAGGCCAGAACGGTGGTGTTTCCCCAAGAAAAACGAACAAGAACTGCTGCGGAGATTGCGCAGTTACGTTGCCATAATTTTACCCTTCGACCTCTTTTTCTTTGCTTTTTTGCCTTACGATTCGCGTCACGCGCTTGCTGCGAATAGGAAAACTGCGTCGTAGCGTGGAAAAGCTTGTGGATAAATTTGTTGTTGTTGGTGTTGTTTTGGGCATCCGTTTCTGTCTGTCCCAGTGACGTAATGTCTGCCATTGCTTTTGGGATGAAAAATCCCGACGGGATTTGTTGGCCAACGGAAATGGTTTTGTTGGATTGTGAACTCACCGGCAAGCGATGAAATTTGATGAGACATCCAAATTGTAACATCGTTTTTAAAACTTCTTTAATAAAATATGTTTGTCAAGTAAACAAAACGTGACGTAATGTTTTTGTAGCTGTAAGTAACTACTGACTGATTGATAAATTCATTAGCTATTCCAAACAAAAGTGGAAAGTAAAAAACTTATTATAATTTAGTCGATGAATCAAACCCCTCACCTTTATTGATATTGTAACCAACTGTGTCACTCATTTTTAAATACTTTCAACAAATGCAACGTTTCATGGATCGAAAGACATTGAATACGAAAACATACGGAACCTGTTACTGCAGCACATGTTCCATCGCTCCAATTTGGCTTCAATTGGCTCGTAAAATGTATTATGCTTTGGCAAGAGGCAAGGTCACCAGACATGGGAATGGCGAACAATAACCCCGAACGGTGGGTAATCCTGCATCCCTGCATAGACTCGCGTTAGCGCCACGCGACGAAAACGAAGGGATCGAGGGACTCGGCCAGCAGCATTAGCAGCATGGAAAGTTGTTTTAAAGTCAAAGCTTTTATTGTCCTGTTAAGTGGTTCGCTGGCAGCAGCAATTCAATTTAAACACTATTCATTACTGCCCTTTCCATTTCTTGCAAGGCCCAACAATCCCCCTCTCTGTCGATTTCCCTACAATGATGCTCGTACTCGCTCTCTCCCGTACATACGGACACACAGACGCACACGTTTGCTGTTGTGGATTGTTTTGATCCATTGAAAACTCCACCCATACATACGCACCGGGCAAGGGCGCAATGATGCAAAAGCACGTGAATTATCCAAAGTGACGAAATGAGAGAACGAAACATGCTCACATTCCAACACAAACACAGAACAACGTGAAAAACACTGCCACAGTCTGGAGGGGACAGGGTGGTGGGCATTGGTGTAGGTGGGAGAGATATAACTAAAATGAAGGAAAGAGTCTCACTCAAACACATGCACACACACACACACACCCTGAGCGACTGCATTTGAAAGAGGGAAAACAAACCCTCCAACGACCCACCCGTGTGGTCCTTATCATCATTGTCCTTCACCGCCCGCAGACCCACCCGTTTCCCGTTGACACGACGAAGGGCAGCCGGAACAATGCGCACACGAACGAACGAATGGCGGTGGGGTTTATCGACGCTAATTCCATTGTTGCATCATTCCGCTATTGATGCCAAGGACGAGTGCCAGTTTATTGACCCACCAACCGGATCCTTTCGGTCGCCGGAGTTCAATGAACGAACTGGGCAGGGCCAGAGCTGGTGGTATGCGGTGGGGAAGATCTCTCATGCTGGGGCGGGGATGAATGGAGGTGTTGGCCGAGTGGGTGGCTGGTGCCGGGCGGCAGGAGGATCGGAACAACAATAATGGCCGCCTGACTGACCGTATACCGTTGCTGCTACTGCTGTTGCTGCTTTCAGCTGGACAAAGTGCCGGCATAAGTGAAAGTTTTCAACTGAAAAGTTGCAAAGCATCATCATCACCGCACCACCCCGCTCGTCGCCACCAAGGGAGAGAGAAATCGATGTCGGAAGGAACGAACAGACAGTGCTGTGAGGTGCGGGCAGGGAAAGCGATAAAAACGAGCTGATAAACGGGCACACGATTGTTGCAAATTTTCGCAATCGTATCTTTTTCACTTGTTTTGTTGTTCCAACGTGCTGCGTACGTGATGCATTTTGTGGACGGCACGTTTTGAGTTTTTTTTTTCGTTATTGTTGGGACATGGTGAACTTTTGCTACTGGAGATCGATAAATTTAAATTCCTTCATATTTTGCACTGCAGTACTGAGGCACAGGGTGTGCAAAAGAGAATGTAAGCATCAAATCAAATGAAATCATTCAATTTTGGTTCAGGATGGGATGATGTGTTTTTTTAGTGATGGCACCAATTGTTAATACCTTCTTTTTTGGATATGTTCTGTTTTAATGATTACCTGATCAATAGTGCTCACAGCGTATGTGTACCAATTTATTATGCACATTGTACTTTACATATTTTTAAGTAATTATAATATGTATCTTTCCAAACAAACGAACAAATGAATACCATGACAAATTAATCAATCTGACAAGGAATTATAATATATTCCAGTATATTTTTTACTTAAAACAGCGTGTAACTTCAACGCTAAATGTTTTTAAAATCTGCTGTTTTTAAATTATTATTAAAAATCTGAATTGCTGTGTTCATTTGTAAAGTCCACATTAATAAAACTTGGTTGATTAGCTTTACGGATGCTTATTATTAAAACTCAAAACGATGGCTACTTTAATTACAGCTGCTATCAAGACAGGAGCAGAAGACACCATTGTTTGGTTTTTGGTTTAGTAATAATTTTTCCTATTCATATTCTACCACCCTAAAATTATACTACCATCTATAATTTGATACCGGTCTTGCTGAGTGAAAACCGTAGCCACTGCGAAGTACACCAAACCCCAGTCGCATTAAGTGCAGCCTAATACCGTTTTTGACGGATTACCTCAACCGCCATACAGACCATGGTCGTTGAATTTATTGCTTCAGCCTAATTTTCGTCGCCTAATGATTTTGAAGGAAATGTTAAAGCTATCATGTGCATGACCCATTAGATCGAACACGGCATTGCGAAATAAACATTCATCATGGCTAATCATCAAGAGCATCTGCTGCGTCCTTTCCACCAAGAAAACACTTCCCTAGACTCCCTCTTCAACCTAGACAAAGATAACGCGCTTCCCTCTGCGCATCAAACGTCAGCTTGGAGGCGCACCAGACAATAGCCAGACACACACACACGCGCGTAAACTCGCGTGCTTCTGCACACAGCGGGATTTCTAGAAGCTCTCGCGTCTCGTGATAGCCGCTGACAAGACCAAACGCACAGCAGCAGCAAAACAGCAGTGGCTCGCCGTTGTCTAGTGTGATTAGTTTTCCGGCCGTAACAACAATACCGCGGCCGCCAGTTGGTCCCAGTATCAGGACTCCTCCTGGGCGAACAGCTCCTGAAGAAAACAGCTATCGACCGTGGAACGCGATGAAGCGGATGGCGACCTCCGCTCCGAACCCCCTGCGGTGTGGTTCAGATCAAAAGCATCGCCGTAGCTGCGGAAAGGGTTCACTGACAAGGGATGGGCGTCCCTTCTTTAAGTTTTGGTTGTTTATTTTTTTTTCGTTAGCATTCGAGTTCTTTCAAGGGATCTCCGCCTGGACATTCGGAGGCGATGGTATTTGTGGTGGGTGAACGAATTGAGCTCGATGCTGAGGAAGATGAATAGCACAGTAGTAGCTGCCATTCATCGCCCTGTCAAAGACTCGCTAGCAAGATGGGAATTCAGGTAAAGGGCAGTCAGAGACGTAGTCTGTGAATCTCTTATTTTGATCAATCGGAGAAAGTTATCCGTTTTAGGTCACTGTATCTAATCAATTATGATTAAATTTCACACATTAAATTTACGATTGAATACGTAAATATTCCAAAAGTGCAATATGTTGAAACTGTAAAAAATACATAGTGACCTGATAACGATATTTGATCGTTAGTACATTAAGATAAAAATTTACGACTAGTTTTAGTCGCTTTTATTGATCATGCCTATTTTTAATCACGCAAATACGAATGTTAAAAAATGTAATAAAGGAAATAAACTTCACTTTTCATTTAATTTCACACCTAAACTCTGACGGGATCCAAACCGTTCGATGCTATGCTCGCTTTTAGGCTTTTCTTCCCATATTGCTTTTCGATCGACCCGTGTCAAAACTCGTATACAGTTTTATAACTTCATTAATATCTAAGTGTAGTAAAATCCATGAAAAAATTATTGATCAGTCATAATTTCGACTTAAACTACGGTTTACTCAACATTAATAACGTGTCAAATCTTAGCAAGGAGTAACTGACCAGCAATGGTGGCGTAAAATAATTTATTTATCCAATGGCACGGCCGGCATAAATATTACGTCCAAGGAGAAGAATATTTCAAACCGAGAACGATCGCCGCATCTCGCATTATCATCAGCGTGTGGCAAATGCCACACGCGTCACATTCCACGACTGGGAATGTAAATTATGCGACCCAGACCATATCCGAAATGCCCACGCATCGATACACGGCTTCAGGATCCCAAAGAATTCAGCGCCATTCGTCAACCTTCCACCACTTCAGACCTATCCATCAAGCCACCATTGAAGTGGGAGGAATTTCGGACGAATCGGGACGAAACTCATCGGCACCATTAGCATTAGAGCACAAACATTGCATAATTTCGTCCAATAAAGGACTTTAATCATGCTGCCACCGGAAATGATGGCCTCCCCGTGGATACTAATCCACTGCTTGCTGTCGGCTGCCCCCTAGCGTGCCTGCGTGCGGAATTCGGTGAAGGAATGTGTGGTCTTAATGCTCGAGTTCTCGCATGTGCACACTTGGGGAGAAGCAAAAAATGTTAACATCTAAAGACAAACACTTCACACAAAACGAACAACCACAGAAAGCCGCAATTCTAAACGCAAGGTTGAACCATTGTCACTACCATTCGATTAACTTTCATTGGAATGGTAGTTTTAAGTATTCATAAGATAACTTATTCTCTTAGAAATAAGAAGAAAGTTTAGTCTACACTAACTTTGTGTACAAACTATTTTCTTTGCTGGAGTAACATGTAACAGAAAACTTGTTGTCTTCTATTAAATTGTTCAGTTATCAGTTTTCAGTTCAACGAATTATAAACTATTATATATAGTTCCATTTTTTTATATATAACAGTTTATAAAGTTTGTATGTAATAACTAAATTCAAAAATGTAGTCCAGTGCACATTTAATAGGTTACAACCCCGCTAAAAGTAAATGATATCCTAACGAGTCATCATATCATACATAAATGTGCTATTTTAAAACACAATCGTTTGAACACAATCGTTTTACACAAAATTTGATAAGTGTAATTGATTCCCTTTAAATTCAGATTGAAAGTATTATCGACGCTCTCCCTCGATCTGGTGAAGTAATTTTTTGAATAACAACGATTTTTTTATGAAATGAAGTTATCAATACAACTTTCGCGGCATCCGAATTTAACAAATATGTAGCTGTACACATACAAACAAATTTGTTTCTCTTTTACCGTTTAGTACATGAAATTACATATTTTTCGTAATGTTTTGTTCTGTCATGGTTTGCATAAAAAATATTCATTTGGGGTGATAATACACACCCGAAACAACCATTCCGCAGCACTCATCCTCTCAACGTTGTAACCACAGCAACCACCATTTCGCCACCACCACCATCTGCATCATTATCGCTAGATAGAGAGAGGGAAATAGCTGAAATAAAATAGCGCGTGCGATAAAAAAGGCGAACACAGGCGCAAGAGTAGAAAAAAGTGCATTCACCATCGTTAATCACTTCCGAGCCTCCGACAGGCGGCGGGTTCCTTTTACGAGTGTGTATGTGTGTGGGCCTTTCGATGCGGTCCTTCAGGCGGCGGGCACTCGATAGCGGCCCTTCGACCACTAGCAAAACCCACCGGATTAGAATCCGTTACAATTACACCAATATTTCCCTATCCATGCTGCGATTGCCGCTGCGTGTCGAAATTATTACCCCAAAACCGAAACCAAACGGCGAAATCAAACTACTTCAAGTAGCGCACGGGCAATATTTACAAGGGGCCACAGGGATAGAGGCTGTGCAGTTGAAGGAGGCAAAGGGGTGGCTCTGGGAAATTAAACCCCGTCCGTACACGGTGCGATACCGAAGTCCTGCGCATTTTTTTTTTGTTTTCGATTGCCAGCAATACTTCATCCTCCTAAACTGGCCCTTCGCTCCCTTACATTAACGGAAACTTGCCTGCATTTACGCATCCCGGAGTGTCCTCGTGCGAGGGGGAAAACGATAAAAAATGATGCTCTACCCTGCGTCTATTCCATGGGTTTCATGCGTTTGCTGCTGTTGTGCGTGTGTATTTTATCTCTGCACATCCTGCTTACACTCACCACGCCTCAGAAGTATCCGTCCTTCTCTGAGGTTTGCTTCCCTGATTGCAACGAGCTCACGCAATGACATCGCATAAAAAACGCATTGAAATTATTCCTTCCATCAAATCTGGGTCGGGGTGTTTCGTCATGGTATTATTATTGGCATTCTTATTGCCGTTGGCATTAGTTTGTACGAATAGACCAGCAACAATGCAAGTCACCTTCGAACATACTCTACCAAGACCAAGACAACGATTTTTTAAACTAAAAACATAGGCCTTTCAAAAATGTGTTTGTTTTCATAGATAAATTTCATTTTTGTATTGACGCACTCGTTTTTTCTAGAACTTAGTGCGTAGTTCATGGGTTCGCTAAACAGAATGTTTTCGCTTTTTGCACCGAAATCTCTAAAAACATAAGACACAAAAAAAACATAAGTCGTAGGATGATGGTTGTCTGCTGGATCGCACCATCCCGCTCGATTCTGCACCCGCTTCTATCGCTACGACAGCCGAGACGAGCGGAACGATGATTAAGCATAGAAAATGTTGCAGCTGCTTGATTGTCACGTGAGCATAATTTTTATGATATCCGTCGCCGGTCGGGTCAGGGATCGCTTGTTCGCTGCCTACCAAGTTTCGGATTTTTTTCCTTTCCCATCCTGTTTCCTTTGCCAGCCTTCGTTCTACTATATTCTTCGCGTGTCGTACGTTGTGTGATGTGGTTTTATGATTTCGGATTGCCCTCATGGTCGATAATCGATTTGAGCGCACTCGATAGGTTGATATACGATTTTTATTCCAATTCTGCTCCCTACTGTTCGTTCACATCCTGAAATCTTGTATCTTTTAATAATCGTATCTTTACATCAAGCTAATGCGTGTCTAAAGGAATGCACTGCTGTGGCTTATGCATTGGCTATGTCTGTAAACACTCTTTATTTATTTTTTTTTAACTACTGACAGTGAATTCAAGGATCGAGAACAGACTCCTGTTTCACTGCTGTAATTAATGCATACCGTGAGTGTCTTTCAAAGTTAAAATTGAATACTAAATACTGATTCTTGTTGCAGCAGGTTTTTTAGACACTTTACTGAAAGTGTCTTTATTGATAGTGACATATCTTACTCAACAAAGCCTTATCATTCCTTCCTGTAGCGTCGAAAGGATGAAAAGCTGGTTTCTATAATTTCTTTAAAAAATTTAAACGTTTTATAAAAACATATAAATTTTTAAACTTATTTTTTAAAACTTATTTTTAAAACGTGTGTTTATAAACAATAAATAGTAACAAAAGTGTATAAAAGTTGTGTCAACCCTACGATAAGCTCAATATTTGTTAAGGTTTGTTTATATGTATAAAATTCAAATTTAAAATCAATGTAAATGTATTATGAACTACGAGGTTCTAACGAGGGAGTTGTTCTGATATTTTTTCACAAATTTTATCTCTTCATTGAAGACCATCTAACTTCACATTTATGATGAATCAAGTACATATAATTTTATACCTTTATTTTTGAAACTCATCTAGCGCTTTAGGATCGTTTATTAAAAATGTTTTATATTTTTGATATTGAATAGCGAAAACTTTTGCCTAGTGCGATTATTACCCATATCAATCCAAAAACATTATCGATCAATGTTCCACGCATGTTTTCTGCGGGACACGGTATGCAATTTTTCTCGTGAACTCTAATTCCATTACACTTCCACCACACTTAGAGTACTCACTTCAAGGAGGCGTCGTTATGATCCTCTTTGTTACTACCCTTTAATATTTTTGCATTATTTGCAAAAATTTGCATATTTAATATGTACCATTAACACCGATATTAGCTTCAAAACCGCACCTGTTGGAGATGAAATTGTCGTTGCTGTAAAACAGGTAGCAGATACAAAGCATTTCGCCTTTCTTCCATGCATTTTTACCTTACATAAATCTAAGTTGGGTGACCGACTCACTCTCATCCTCACGATTGACGCCAAACAGTTGCGTCTCGCAGAAAAACATGAGACCAAAAAACCTTATTCACCTGTGGTGGATGTCCCTGGCAACATAATTTACACAAGAGGTAGCTGCATCTACGAAAACCTTGACAAACGATGCCCGACGCGGCCTCCCGCTGTAGGAAATTGTTCATCCCACGATAAAACTCACCCAAATATCATTTGCACAGACGATTATCCTTTGCAATCGGTCGCCCCGGGGAAACGTTGTTCGGCACGTTGTAGGAGCACGCTAAAAGCACCGAGGTACACGGAAGTACGCGGAATCACGGATCACTTTCGACCGCTACGTGATTGAGTGCGCGTGTGGTGATTTTGTGAACAACCCAGGAATCAAGGACGCTTGGACCAATACGCACACGTTCCGAGATCCACCCACACATACACACTTGGTTAGAATCCTCGCAGGAAAAATGCGGTTTTTCGGGACGCCATCCTGGGCGAATCCTGTTTTGAGCGCTTCTTAACAAATCCTCCTTGGGTTGATGTAGCATGCGGTTTCTTTTTTTTTTCGTTGACTTCGCCCCTGACGCAGGCCCCTATTTGCATGGGGATTTGAAGCCGGTAATATTCTTGGTCGATATTCGACGCACATGATGACTCGTGTCCCTTACGAATTTGTGGCGCTTGTCAGTGTCGTTGGCTCACCGGGACAAGTCGCTTGTTTCGGAACGGTTCGCACTCCAGAATCGCACCCTTGTCTACTTGTGGTTTGCCGGAGCATTACTGCGGGAGTAAAGCACACTCGAACACACACTCGCACTCATCCAACCACAAACGCAGATTTGGTGACAACTAGGAGCGGAAAACAAAAAAAAAATCAACCGTACTGATAAAACAGTACATCCCCGGCTACACCGTAAGACGGCCCTTGGGAAGTGTGCACCCTGGAGTGATCATCAACGCTCGAGTGGGGATGTAAGTTCACTTGGTGAGGGTTCTTGCCCCCGCCGGTTGGTTGATGACGAGCTGCAAGGTGCTTTAATGAAGATGGTGTAGTGTTTGAATTTTTATCGCAAAAAATGAGTACAACGCTGCTAGTTGTGGCCGGCAATATTCGCCCAAACGGATCTCTACATTCCATGTTTATCAAGATGCAAATCCTTGCTACACCTCACCGTTAACAGTTTTCCCTAGAGCCCAACTTCAGCCCTACGAATGCTGCACACACTTCGTAGCTGGACTCGTTAAACCACAGGCAGATTTCACTTTTTTATTGATTTGTTTCACCACAAGTTTTCCCCCGTTTTATGGAACCCCTGCAAGAACCTTTGCCCAAACCAGCTCGTAAACGAAATCGAGCCACGAGGATTAGCAGTGCGCTAAGCTGCGATGATTGCGAGAAACAGAAGGATTAGATTTTTATCGTCCCTCCGAGCCTCGACCGGCTAGATGGTGCTGCAAGAAGCCGAGGGTCGCTCGCAGGCACATCAGACACATCAGACGGTTCAGTTTCTCGAATCTACACATCTGGTTTAATATCATGCCGATAGAGGATGATAAAAAATAAATACCCACAAGTACGAAGAAAGTGACCAGTTCCTAAAAAACCAATTCGCCTAGGGACACACTGCTGCGGTTACGTCAAATCTGAAGGGTGCATGGTGCAACAAGCCTCGCTTCGCTTCCACTCATGCATTGCCAGATGGAGTTTTATCATCAAAGAATATCTGGCGGAAGTCAACAGCTTAAGCTAGATGGTCGGCTTCCGGTGGGGATTGGATATTATGTGTTAGGTTTTTTTATACGCTTGGACGGATGGATTGATCAAGGAAAAATAGAAAACACATATCGAAGCGTTCAGAAAAGAAATTATTTCAACGCAGCTATCATAAAGTATGGAAAAAATGTATTCTCTTTAATTAAGTTGATGGTTAGTGAGAATTCAATGTTTCTTCATTTAAGAATGTGTTTAATTCCCTCGGCTCGAAGCTGCTGGACCTAAAGTGCTGTGAGGCACTATGCTCCGTTGGCGTAATTGGCAGCAGATCAGCATATCAACTTAGGTCTCGTCCTTGTATCAAATTTCGTTCTTTCGTTTTAGTCGTTGAAACTAACTTAATTGTGTTGTAGATGTGCTGTTGATTCCATAATATACTTCACGTTGTCTTCATGCGAGATGGAGAGGCATTTCATCGGTAAAATCTTGTTCCAATAGGCCTGCCGATTTTAATGCTTTCCTAAGATAGACTTTCCTCAGAGCTAGATTCATCTAGTCGGACTATTTCGTGCCTTATATTTCTGGTTATCTGATTTCATGAAGAACTACACTAATTTAAATTTTGGCAGCAATTTAAATGCATTTACAACTTTCGATGTAGGTTTTTACGAATTACTACATTAATCGGCTGCTACTGTATCCATTAATGATTTCAGTAAGACATCCATTAATTGCTTCAATTGAAATGTGCATCTCAAAGCATACTTCTATTTTTTTCATACAGTAATCATCTATTGTTGTTGTCATACCCAGCTTCATCGCACAGAGGAAGAAAGAGGAGAGTGGATAGAAAATGATGATATGATATTACTTAAGATGATCAGTACTTAAGTTTTTCTGACATAAAAGCCTAACGAACCGGACGGACGGACGGTGCTTCCTTAAAGATAACCGTAAAAACTTCAGTTCAGTTCATTTCAAGCAGTTGATGATCTGAAAATACAGCAAATGTTTTACATTTAGCATGGCAGTTTTAATGTTTTCGTTTTGTTGTCCCGTCTTTTACACGATAGGATTGGTACCACAATACCATTTGTACAGTCTACCCCAAGCGATCAGTCTAGCGAAGAGTGCCTAGGGTAAAATCAGTATAGTAAGCCGGCGAAACGACAGACTTTGCTACGATCGTTACGTCTAAAAGGAAGAGGAAGAAGAATAAGAAATTGGCTTTAAGTATAAATTGTTATCTTTGGTCACATTCATTTTAACCCATTAACATTAACACTATTTAAGTATTAACACAATGCAATAGCGGAGAATCAAATTGGCATTTTCCATTAATTTTATTTTCAATTTTGGATCAGAGCATACTTGAATACTCAGTACAAAACGCTTCCATAAAATACATGAAATTGCGATTAAAATATCTAACAATTTGTGAATCATAACTACGACAGTACGGATCCGTTTATAGCATGCAAATAAAAAAATGTTTTTTCCCGTTTTTTCCCGTCATCATACGACATAATGTAAAAATCAATCTAACCTTTTCCTACAAAAACCCCCATTCTACATTCTCCCCTCTTCCACTCTCCTTTAAGCCCACCTGCGTAGTGGGATTGGGAAAAGCAAATTTAATTATAATAATCCGCATATAAGATTATCTGTTAATTGAATTTCCATTTCCTGTGTGCACTGCCGCATGTAACAAGACCACGGGACCGGATCGTTCGACCGAACAATCGATTTGAGGACACTTCTACGCATCCTACGCAGGACGACAACAGTACGGCTCGTCGGAATGCCAAAGCCAAATCCTTGCAGCATCCGGTGCAACCGTGCTGCCAGACGAACCCACATCATCATCGTCATCACCACCAGCAGCCATTAGGTTGGTAGGGCTTCTTCGATGGCTTCCTACCGCCAGCTTTCTTCCACCTGCGTTACATCCATCCATTCGACCGACGCCGAAGCCGAACTGCGTGCAATGTCAATCAAAATGTGTCACAACAGATTTAAAACGATATCGAAAATGCAAAAAGTGCTTCATTTGGTTAAATAAATTAATGTCACGTGGCCAGCCGTACGCCACCGCGCCTCAGCTTCCTCCCAGCCGCCGGTATGATCGAAACCAAGCGAAAACTGGATCGAGGGTGGTCCATCTAGTGAGCCGTGGGCCGTTTTTCTCGCCGCTTGATTGAGTGAACTGACAGCCGCAAAATCGCACTTCCCACTACCCGTGCGTGCGCTGTTACTCCGAAACCTTTTTCCCTTGTCAAGTCACGTCACTTCGGTCACTCAACAGCCGCAACCGTGCGCATGAACGTGAACGTAAACTAATCCGCCCATGCACAGACGGCCAGAATTAACTTCAGCCCCGTGCGCCTTATTAACTGACGATGATTATCGATTTCATTACAAGCGAGAGCTATGTATGAGAGGGCCTAGGATTGCTTGCACAGCACCTGAGCGGTGGGAAAGGTGGCATCCTGCCGGGAGTGTTTAAGGACATTAGCTCAATGAATATCAAGTTACACGGGAACGACACCTTCGGGGGACATGTAGCCTGCAGAGATGGTTTAATGTTGTAACCCTTCATTCCAGCTGATCAAAATACAATTTCACGTACTACAAATGTTTGTATATGTATATTTTGAAAAGTGAAGAATGATTTATTTTTTTTTACAAGAACTTAATACAACACTTGAGTTACATTATTTCCGAATAAAAAAAAAACTTTCCTTTCACTACGATTTTTTCCAACTCCTTATAATGCATAGGAGTGTATAGAAAATACCTTTTGGTTGATGTTTGAGAAAACATTTCCTTAAAGTCTTGCGTCCGATGGGTCCTAAAAACCAATTAAATGATGGTGTTTGTTTTATATAACTTTCTCGTTTAATTTTGTTGGTTGAATGAGATAAACGAGACACAAACCGAGCGTTTCAGTTTTAATTGGGAGAAGTGTTAGTTAGCTCATATCTTGTTCTTTAAGGATACACTGTTATCAGCAACTTTCAAAGTTCAAGAGAGCCCAATGCTTCAAAGCTATTTAATTAAAAATTTTCCTCGCAGCTGACACATGTTATTCTCAATAAGCTTTGGTATGTTGAACAATATTTCACGAACAATTTTCGTCTTTTTGCAAATGTGAGTTTTTATTTTTTTAAATTTTTATATCTTTTATTATTTTGTGATAGAAATTCAGCACCTACAACTTAAAATGCTTAAACTATTATGCAAAATACAAGGTCTAAATAACGAAATATAGCAACCATTTTTGTTGATTTATTGCGATTTTATAAGAATTTTAATACGAATAACTTTGTATGTCAAAGTAATGCTATGATTAAATTGTAATGTCCCAAAACTATAACAGTCATAATCGTTCACATTTTTCGCTAGGTTCTTATGTTCTTTGCCCACTTTCGTATCGTAGCTAGAAACACATGTTTCGTCGCATCGCGTGGCTACTTATCATTATCATCAGTCAGATAATAGAAAACGCACGCATCGTAGGTCACCCGGCATGGTGCGACATTAAACGTCCGGCGATGTCAAACGCAGAACGCTCACTACAAGAAGTGAACGCACCCGCCAACATGTCCTTTCGTGGCTGCTTGCCCGGAGACGGTTGTCAGATTGACATGCGGACGAGCGAATGATAATCACCATTAGGAAGCCATCGAACGTCGTTCGAATGTGCGCGTTTCGGGGGCGAGTTCGTCTCGAACAAACCACGACAAGAAGCGAACACTGGGAACCAATCATCTTCCTAGCGCTTCCATCGACTTCCGGCTACGCCGGGTTGCGACGAAACGATCACACACGTCATCGTGAGTCTCGCTCGAACGGGGATACCCGTCGGTGGTTGGGCTGATAAATGTGCGGATAATGAAATTCAATTTTGCACCTTCTCTCTCTCTCTCTCTCTCTCTCTCTCTCGAAGTGGGACGGGACGACCGCCGGTACGAAATCAACATCAGCAGGGTAGCTCATCCATCCGTCACCGTCTGCCTCAGCGTCACCCTTGGTGCAAGCGGCAAGCGATGAAGTCGATGAAGTCTATCGAAGCGTTGTTCTTAGGCCAACGTCGCTTAACCATCAGGGCGTACACCGTTGAAGTGCGTTAGGCACGTGACAGGATTGTGGCGAAAATTTTACATCTCTTCCACCGATCCACCCTCGTCTGCCACGTAGATGAAACCGAATGTTGCCGTATTGCGCCGGGAGCTGCACTGCCATAATCAACACAATCGTTCGCAACGCTCGTCAACGGTCGAAGCGAGCTGCAGTTGCATACGCGCCACGCTTGCACACACTGAACAGCAACGCCCTTGCGAGTGTGCAAAGTAATGCCAGCTGCTGCTCCTGTATCAACTTGCCTCGTTGCCAGGCAACTCGTCCACACCACAGCAGCCTTGAGCGTGATTTCTCGACGAGCCGAATCCGATTTCTCCCGGGTTGCCGTTTCCGTTTCCGGACGGTGCAATCGTCTGCCATGGCTCGTTAGTGGGCGCACGTAAGTCGGCACTGGAAACTCGAATCGAAACGTCATTCATTTTGGTTACTTTCTCATACACAAGAGACCTCTTTCGTAGCCGCGGGGAGAGAGGATTGCCGCTGCTCAGCACAGCTGTTTCCTCGATCCATTGTCGGTTTTAGCAAATGTACTGTCGATAAGCGGTTAATGAATGCAATAAATTAATTAGGACCTGCGGCGTTGTTCAATACCATTCTGGGCTTTTTCCTCCACTCACGCGTACTCGCACGTGGGAAGCCTCGAATCGGATTTGTTGAAGCCGATGGGAAATCGTGGAGTTTAAAGCAGCAAATGGAAGTAGTTAATCATTTAATGCCCTTATGACGTTTTGTTATCAGTCAAAATGAAACATATTATGTTTAATACGGGTGATATTTACTTTCAGATTTACGATTTATTGTTGTATTGTGATTGATAAAATATCGGATGATATAATGAATTATGAGCATGCTTTAACATGTTTAAAGGTTGAATTTAACATGTTGAATTTTATTTGGACGTAATCGTTTCTATGATGTTGTGAAATGTCATGTTTAAAATTATTGATGACTTTCTCGAAATAAAAGTAAAATAAATATAAAATTTATTGTGATCTCACAACAGTCTGATATATGTTATTTTACTAATATATTTGTATTTGATATATGAATTGAAGAAAAAACTCTTTAAAGGTTTAGCAGAGTAATACAGCACTATTTTTCTATTATGATTTTAATTTATTTAGATAAATGAAGATGTTTTTCCGAATGCCTAATAAACTTCAACATAATGAGATGAAAAACCCCAAGTAGTCTCGGGAAAGATCTTCAAACTGCAAGGAAAAAAAATCAACCCATTAAAAAATATGGCATACTGCTAGGCCGTTAAAATGTTTATGATAAAATCATGTCTAACTAGTTTGAAGTTTGCAAAATTTAATACAAACTTTTGTTGATTACAATCAATTCAATCATCAATCATCAATCAAACAATTAAATACACAAAAGATTTTATAATCAACTGAATCAATACTACTAAATCATAGAACTAGCTCGCATTTAATGTTAACATATTCTACTTGATACTGAGAGGCAACAAACCGAGTCTTGCTTGAGTTCGCTAGGTACCAAACATAAGCTATTGTAGAAGTTTGCCCGAGTAACCAGCACCATGTAAATGGGATGAAGTCGTTTGTGCCGAATGAGGAGAGTACGGCTCTTCAAAACTTTAAACTCAATTACATAATGACCACTGGAGCGCTAGTGGCCGTTGTCCCACCACCCCAATGGACGAGTCTAGCCCATGAAAGACTCTCCTCCTGCTGCTGCTGGAAGGGGAAGTGAGTAGACCACACTCAGAACCACACTCTTGGAGAGTTTTTGGAGCCCTTTTTAAATTACCATCAACCGTGTAATGCAGCTGAATCAAGTGGCGGCTTTTGAGTTGTCGAAGCACGAAATGAAAAACGTTGCCGGACAACCGGTCCAACCCGACCAGCACGGTAGCAGCGATACCGGGCACTTGCTGCTCCAAAATATATCCTCAATTGCCCATCGTCGTTGACGGCGAGTGCTGGCGTGCGGCCCACGGGCACGATTCGACAGCATCCTGTTGTGACTGGGAGAGTTAGAAAGCATGATAAATGAGAGCATAATTTTTCAACAACCTATTTATACCTGTTCGTCCTAAGGGGGAGTTTTTTTTTCTTTCTCCCATTTATTACCTTCATCGTTCGCCGTAGTTTTGTCTGTGCAAAATGATGTATGATCTTTGCACGAACAGGAATTCAGAAATCAGGAGCGTTATAGCTGAATTCACAGCCCATGCTTCGTTGGAAATGATTATGTTTTTGATGATGTTTTTTGCTGTTGATAATGACCATGGCGTGTAATGGCGCGCCTAGGGAGTCCTTGTGGCTAGCAAACCACTTGCCAACGATAATTAATCGGATGGCTTTTTAATTTTCCACTTGCGATCTCCGTTCAGCCCAATCCTAGGGTTGAGTTTATACTATGGGTGTGGAAAATTGGTAAAAAAAATTTACTAAAATTTAAGTAACTACTTTTAAATGCATAGTTTCGCTAGCCCAAAATGGTTTATTCAAATTGAAAATTATAAATATACAACATTTCTTTGCTTTAGCTTCATGTTTCTATTCCTTTTTATTATGCACAAAAAATGTTAATTTTTTCTAATTGGTCTAACAAAACCCAACTAGAGTGAATGCTAGCACACACAAAATTTCAACATTTCATAAAATGTCATTTACCGTTCAGCCCACCGGCGGAAGGAGTACAGAAAAAAATGCTTCGAAATGACATGAAAATCTCGTCAGCAGCTCGTCTTCTGCTGGTCGATTTGGCGTCATCGTTATTACACTATCGCTCTGTTCCGTCTCATTACACATTTTGCACATCAACATCGAAGCGGATCATATTTCCAAGCACCCGGTCCGGTCGGTTCGTTTGGGCAGTGGTATTCGGCAATGGCGTAGGCACTACACGATAGCATATTCAACCAAATCCTTGACGAATGACCAGCTTTGTATGCTCAGCCTGTGCCTGTGGCCATCATCATTAGGTGGTGGTCGCGGTGACACACATTCACACGGAGAAAAAATCCCTTCGACACTGGTAGGATATCCGTTTTTTCCACAGCTTGACTGAGACGCTATAGAGAGTATATAAACGGTGCTAGAGAAATGAGCGGTTGCTAGGATCTAGGATAAAGCTGTAGAGATAGAGCTTTCACAACGAACAAATTAGATTTTTTGTAGCATTTTGGTTGTATTTTTTTATCTACGAATATAAGAACGAATAACGGTGTGATTATTTTTCTGACACGATCATCTAGGTATAGAGATTATGAAAATGTTTATTAATATTAATACTACCACCTACCGTATTGATAATCGCCTGTGATTATTGTTAAATGGTCCCAAAGTATTTGTTTTTATTTTGCTTTAACACTAAAGATACCCAATATTTATTACATCCTGAATTCCTTTCATTTAATCAGGAGCTTAAGCCACAAAAGAAAAAAGGTATCAGAAAGTAAATCTAGTTTCAATTTAAACATTTATCTTAAACTAATCAAATTAATATTTATTATCGATTTATCATTATGGCAGTATCGTCACTATTTTGTTTTCATACCATCAATCAATTAGGTTTAAAGATTTATTGTTCGGGTGTTGTGATCGAATTCTTTAAATCCCATGATGACGGGATGGAAATCTTCTCACGCAGAAAAGAAATGATTAAAAACATGTTTTAAACCCTTATTCAATATTTTTTACTACTTATTAACAGAATTGCATAAAGAATAGATTTCCAACATTAGATTTAAATTACATACCATCTACATACGATTTACCATGTCGTAGGTACGCAACTAGAAGAATAATAGGAATGTGCTCAAATCGCTACACATATGAGAGCCACTTACAACTTACCTATAATTTTCCACCAACTAACGTTCACCCACAATAAAGTGCCGACAATTTTCGCCATTGAGAAATGCTTCATGCCTCTCTCAAAAGCACACACCTGGGGCAACAATTTGGTGCGGTTTATCAGCTCATTAAAATCAATTTGGAGGTGATTTAATTTTTCCGTCAAACGGACACATTTTCCCCTCTGAATTGTGTACACAGAAGGTGAAGCTGAGGTAGAGCGAGGAAAAAATGAAGCTAAACAAAACTAGCTCACACGCACATATCCTTTCTCTGCCTGCCATGATACCCGTGACACCCGTGGTATCATCGGCATATCCCCCGCTTAGGCAAATGCGTTTGTTGGGTTTTTTGATTGATTAGCCCCTAATGCTCCGACGCCGGGCTCGGGCTCCGGTAACGACCGTCATAATTCGCAATAATTTATTCATGCATCCCTGCACACGATAAGCCGCTGTGTTTCGTTTCGTCTCACTTCGTCCGTCGGCGGCGCCTAAGCTCGGTTCCGGAAAAGCCGTCAATAAGCGACGCCATCTCGGCTTCACCGTCGCAACACGCCGACAGCGACAATCTTTATTAGATATTATTACATTATTATGTTGTTCTCGGGCATGTTGCGAGCATATGTCTGCTCGATCGGGAACGGAGGTGTTATGCTTCGACACCGCCAGTTCACCGCACCGGAAAAGCCACCTACGTCGTCGGGTTCGGCAAACGGGATTGATCGAATAGGGAGTCTGCTTCGTTCCCTCAGCGGTACGCTTGGGTTATTGCTACGACGAATTCTGGCACGCATTTCTCCCTCTCTTCGGTGCTCTCGTAGCCGGCAACCGAGACTTATAAACTCTAGATTTTACTACAGGATTTAGCCTCCGCATGGCTAAAAAGGGGTTGGTGGAAATTCAATTTCCTCCCTCCGCCTTGTACGCGACCCCTAGCAGCAAGGTAGGATTTAAGGGAACGGAACTCTGCAAATAGACGCACGGTGAACGGATGACGACAACGGCCGGAAAAGAAGATTAGGCTCAAGAACATCAGCACACCGTTCGCACGCACGGTTAGCGGCTTTTCCCTGTGCCGCTGAGTTGAGGCGCTGCTTAGGGAACCAAAGAAACCAAAGAACCCACGGTATTCTCCTCCCACCGCAGGTATACGTTCGCTACCCACGAAAGTAGGGAAGCTGGGCAAATCAGGCATAATTAGAAGTAAATAACAATCATTAGGAAACAATCAAAACTTCACCACCGCTGGGTGCACTGGGTACCGGACGATTGGCGCTGCCGGTCGAACGATGCAGAAATTATGGATAAAGTTTGGAGAGCTGGAAAGCGGTAACGCACGCTAAATGCGGGCGGAAATAGTTATGGCGAAAGTTCTAATTAATTATCACTGGTTTTGGCGCTGTTAAAGCAAGGGCTGCCTTCGCTGGTTCAAGGTGATATGTTATGGGAGAGTAGTTATACATTTTATGGGTTGGAAATTGCTCGTTGATTTTATGAATTGCTTTTAAAGTCTCTTAAATTGTAAGGGAATTCGACTAACTTTAAAATATGTATGTGATACTTATTATATTTTTAATTCAATGCAATTGTGCAATGCATTGTGCAAATTTTACTTATTTATTACACATGTTAAATGTGATAGAGTTTTATGTCGAATAAACAACTAATTTTTTTGTTAATTTTATTAAAATTCACGAACGATCAATGCGATCGCCACCGTTGGTGTTATCTTCAGAAATATTATAAATGGTTCAATTTATTTCATACATTTCACACTATAACTGGTTGAACTATACTGAACTGTTTGAGCTATGTTCAATAAGTAGCTATGCTAAACATAGTCAACTCAATTTTCATCACTTTTAGAATGCATCATTTTCGGTGTAGTTTACGCGCAGTTTACGGTTAAGATTTTAGTCATTGATACATAGTCGCCAAGTGATACAAAACATGTTTACGTATACTCTTGGGATATATGATTTTGAAATAACAAATTTTTGGTTCAATGAAAGGGAAATGGACATTGAAATCACAACCAATTATTTAATACATGAATAATTACTATAAATATTATGTAAGCTAATGTTTAAAGCTAATATATAAAGCTGTTTTTAAACAATTAGCATACATAATTTTCATAGGTATTATTTATTAATAATTATTATTTTAAATTCCTTACTCCTAATAAAAAATGAAAAAGTTATATTGTTAAAGTGTTATAAAAATGCAAATACATTTTCTGACACATCAATATATATAAAATCATTTCAAATTTATTACTATAAATTGGTAACATAAATAAAATACTCCGACTTCTCATTGCACATAACCAGCACTCTTTTGAAAATTGAAAATAAAATCTGACTTGCTCTTATCAGCTATAAAAATATCGACCAAAGCAAAATTTATTGCTCTTAACGCGGCCTTACGACTGTCCAGATAACTCCTTCTCGATAACGATTTTCCATAAGTATCGACCGATAATATAAGCATTGAAAAATCACTGGCTTTAACTGCAAATTTAAACTTGCGACACACTCTCCGATGTCGCTGTCGATAAACGACTGAACCTATTCGTCCCTTCTGAAGAATAAAAACATCAACAGACATTACGACATGTTCTGGCCGCGGGCCAAGCACACACGTAACACGGGTTCAGTTGAGGCAATGTCAGGTTGTTCGCTGCTCATGTTTCCGTTTATCTAAATATTTGCCCACTCAATCAAACCAATCTACAGTTCACACGAAATCCAAGCCCCGCGGTATCGCAGGACTGCAGGAGCCCTCGGTCAAAGTTGGACAGTTAAAAATTGGAAAGACGATCAGTCCTGTAAACGGTGCTTGGTAGACGTTCCGGAAACTGGCCTCGTAGGTTGTTCGTGCAAATCGTGCCCATATCAAGTAGAAAGAAAGAGAGAGAGAGAGAGAGAGAGAGAGAGAGAGAGAGAAAGACAGAAAAGGAACCTGTGTGTGTGTAGGAGATGCTGTGTCTAAATCTGATTTATATTTACCTCTTTGCTGTTATCTAATACTTTAAAATGTTTCTTCTTCACTCGCTTCAGCAAAGCAAACGCGTGGCTCTCCGTCGTGTGACGATTTTTCCCTGGAAATATCGTTCCAAACCAATTTCCCAAGGGTGCAGTATGACGAGGGCACGGGTAAACGGAAGGATAAACATACGGCCTCGGTGGACCACCGTACCGTCCGCAGTGCCGATTTCCGACGAAACGGATGGAGATGGTGGTTTAAAATGCTGCCAACTTGGAAATCCATTTTCCACCGTCTCCATTTTACAGCGCGCGACAACGGTGGAGGAACTACGGCGACTACGCGCCGATGTGTTCGGCTTTATTTGTTGAACTTATCTTTATTGACAGTCATATTTCGTGGGCCCGTGCTCCGGTCGTGGCGAAAGCGGAAGGAAAGCTGATATCACCGTAAGCGGTACCGAGGGAAAAGAGCCATCACTACGAAGGCAGATCGAGGAGTGGACGCGTGCGACAGTATGAGGGTATCGTACGGAACACTCTTGGTTTTATGTACACGCTGGCCAATATGCTATCGTTGATGGGATGGAAGCTAAACTATTTTTTCGGTTTCCTTTTTGCGAAAGGGTAGCGGAGCGGTGTAGTTTGTTTTGATTTTTTTATGACAGGACAGCTCATGGCGATGACAAAACTATGGATATGCTTAGTGTAGTAAACACATTACATTTCTTGATTTTTAAATGTTTGTAGAAATTGAGATTGTTTTATCAACTTATCACTCAATTCAACCAACAAAAAAAGGCTCTTAGACACCTTTAAAAAGGGGAACAAGACAAACAAACAAGACTGCAGTACAGATATGATAAACACTGTCTAATAACACGAACCATTGAAATAAACCTATATCGTTTTCGATTTTTTCGATTTTTTTTAATTTAGTTAGTGTAACGTCACCAATCGTTCGATCTAGTTTATTTTTTTAAAAACAACGATACGTCAGTATGTGCCACTATCTTCTCATTTGAATGAGGGAAAAATGCTTAACCAATTCTTTGAGGAAAGCAACAGAAAGAATTGGTTGATGGTGGAGATGGTGGTTTAAAATGCTGCCATAAGCAACCAAAACCATAAGCAACCATTATAAAACTGAAACAATAGACACACATTTTAAATTTACGCACATTAAAAGGAAGTAAATATTTGTTTCTGTTAGTACCAATCTTTTAAAGACTATTGTAGTAATGTCAAGCAAAAATACATTTTTTCTCATGTTATGTTGTCATAACATTTTATTTCAACAAAATTGCTGCATAACATTGTTCATTTCCTGTTACAATATTTTTATTTAAAAAAAACATGTATAGAATGAAATGATAACAGACATAAAATCCAAAACCATAAGCAAATATAATTAATAGGATATAATTAATTGAAAATGTTTTTCTATTTAAAAGCCATTTTAACGATACGGCGAATTTCAGTAACCATTACTCCTAATGCTTTCTAACATAATAGAACCAACTATGTTCAAATATTGTTTATGTTCGTTCATAATAACAGCAGAGGGCATTTTCATATTCACAAAAGAAACGCATCCCCGACATTACTAAGAGACATCATCGCCAATATATTGGTTCCGATCCAAAAACACGCAATCGAAAATTTACACCCATATTCCACCTGCCGAACCGCAGGATGCGGAACTATAAATTAACGATAACGCTAATGTTTAATTGGATACTTGGGCCGTGTGCGAGCTCTTGCCGCGTTCCGGTACGTATAAGAAAGAGGAACAAATAGCCGCAGAAAATGTCTCCCATCGTTGTTACTCGGTAACAGCGGGCAGCACCACGCTCGTTTTCCGCCACCAGGCAAACGATGCCCCGCCCGTGGTCAAATCAATAATTCACTTTAGACTGTATACATAAATTAACCATCGCCACGCAGCGCGCCAAATGCTGTATGTGCAAGCGCCACAATTTATTACCTCAATTATGTCCATACACTATGGTACTGGTCAAATTCTTCGACTGGTGTTCGTGAGCCACCATCACCACCGCACAGGCACACACGCGTGGAGCCATCCGATGAGCCAATCGCGTTTCGTACGGTTACACAACACAGACTCCCGGCAAGATCCTTACCCCATTCTGGAAGAGCCCATTTTACTACACTCGACGGCCATTTCTATGCCGTCGCGGTTTCGGTCGCGGGTCGATGTAATAAATTAATACGATCGTCGCTCAATTGCAACTGCACGCGAAAGGTGCACTTCAGTGTAAGTTGTCCGTCTGAAAGGGCACTACAAGCACCAACGCGCCAACGCGATGCTGAAGTTGCTGCTATTTTATTTCTCGTTCTCTCGCAAACACATATCGTTCTCTCGCATAACACGTTCTCTCGCAGCGGAAGAGGCTGCCGTTCCAAGCTGCCTGCGAGCGTTAGTAATAACACATGAGCAACATTGTTAGAAGGTTCACCGTTTGACTTTCCCTTCCTGCTGGAAGCCAGTGCGCAGACCTGCAGAGGGAGAGACGAATACGCCTTCACGCGGCATACTAATTTATGTACGGTGCCGCTGGCTTTTCTATTGCATCGAGCACCGTACACCGAATTGCTAAATTGCTTTTGTGTTAGTTTTGCACGCGAAAAGTAAACATTCTACCGATGGAGAGACCTTTGCTGGGAAAATGTTCGAAGGACACCAGCGTCGGTTAGCCTACACGGTACGCACAGTCGCTGCTCAAAAATGGCAACGAAATTCATTTGAATTTAAGTAATTTAACATCCCTGTTTGAAATTTATCTCGCTTAGAAATAGTTTTTAAGGTTTTTCAAATTTACGACTTTGAGTTTTGGAACTGCATAATAATAATTCCAGCTACAGTAATTATTGCTAATTATTGCATATATAAATGATATGTTAATTAAGAATTGATAAATAAATCATGTACTTAATTATTTAAACCTAATGCATAGCTCACAAGAGAAGCAGAAAATTCCTTTATAAATATGATTAACAAATGCTGTGACTCATTATATCGTCATTTGCTGTTATTTTCATGTCTTTTTCTCAGCCTTTCTTCAAACACTATGAAATAATCGCTTCTCTTTCGTTTATGGTGTCGATGATTGCACCTCTCTTGGAAGGGTGATAACTCTCCCTACTTTACGAATAAATAAATATTGTTACAATTTTACTTACATTTTCACGGTAAAATCAGTCGTATTTTGAAAACAAACAATCCTTCCTTCTACACTTACCCTTTCCATTTATGATCTCAATGCCATCGCCTCTACGGTTCAATTTTATGACATGCTTGTATGGAAGATTGTAAAATTTCACTCCACTTGATTTCATGAATCAGCAAATTTTGCTATGATTTTTTATAAAGTTTAATACAATTTTTTTTTTGAAAAATACTTGCTTAAATCAAGAGTTTCAATGATTGTAATTTTGAACTGTTGTCAATTTCAATCAATGTGTGAAATAATATTTTTTAAGTTAATGTGTGAAATAATATTTTTAAACTTAAACTTTTGGGTTTCGATTTGAGATTAGTAAGTCTTCTTCGAACCGTTGCTGAACAATCTTCTTCCCGTATCCTAATCAACGGATCTCTCTCTCTCCATCCTGATCTCCTGGACAGACGACGGTCTGTCCGTCAAGGTGATGTTGTCCGTTGTCCATCCACCTTTTTATTCTTTACCTCCAACCTCTCATTACCAGACTAGAAAGCGTATGTTGCGATCAGGATGACCTGGTTAACGCATACGCTAACGACATCTCGGTGGTGACTATCTCTCCTTCCAAAATTGAAGCTGTGAGGAACTTGTTTGTCGCCTATGGGCTCTATTCCGGGCTCTATCTATAACTCTATCTCTATATGGGCTCTATCTCGTAAACAAAAAGATCCAACATGGGGATCTAATGCGAAACATGGATCGATCATCATCAGCAGCTTGTCCTGTATGCTCCTTAAACAAGTCTTTGGAGCATAAATTTGTTAAATGTTCACGGGTATCGACTGCGTGGAATACTCTGCTATAGGCGGTACATTTCATCGTTCCCAACTTTTGCTCGTCATTTATGTCCCTCCGTTTTCCTGAGCTATATAGCATAAGTCCAGGTAAACGGATTCCTATCCTACGTTTGTTTGCTAATTACATCATCCACATCGTTACCAAAAACGATGCTGTGATCGATATAGATATCCTTAAATGTTCATTGTAATCCCTGTACTCTCGTTTACCCGCTCTTACATGTACTGATACTGTTGACTAGTTTAAGATGTTTTTAAATAAACATTGTTTTTATAAAAAAAAACCAGCTATGGTGGTAAAATCAGTCTAGTAAGTCGCTAAAACGGCAGATATGACTTCGGTCATGTTTACGCCACGTCACGTCACACCCAAGAGAAGAAGAAGAAGTTATTAATTACTTATCGTAATGTTTACAGATTTTCTAAATTATGAATAGTATAATTAATTTTTTTTTTTTCAATTTATTTTCATTGAAGAATCCAACAATTATTAATTAATTTAATTTTTTTTATAATCCAACAAGAACTTTTTTTCTATACATGATTTTTTGATTCCCCGGTTTTATGTTAATACTCACAGGCTTTTTTAACTCTTTTTTACAGCTGATAATAAGATCAACGTCACCAAGGAACTTAATATGATTACTTTGGATATGAGGATATGTACCTACATATCCGATACTGTAGGGTGATTCCTGTAAAGAAAATAATAAAATACAATAGTACATGACAGGCCATTACTACTGGATTGCTGCGAAAATAGAAATTGAAGTGCCATCGATACTCCCATCGTGCCTTCTTAACCGTTTTTATCTTCGTTTGCAATTTTGAACCCTGTTTATTTCCCATGGAGACGCCTGGTCTTTGTTTTTATATACGCTTGTTTTTGTTTATAATGTGGCTGTTTTGACCAACTAAACTAGAAAAAGCCTTCTCAAACTGATTAAATGTTTTTATAAATAACATAAGATATAGCTTAGCAACCATAAAATCATGAGATTCGACGACATATGGAATATATATATATACAAAGTAAACGGATACAATTGGTTATAAGAGTTTTGTCAATTCCGTGTATGTGATACCATAACCTCCAATAGAAATAAAAAATTGTATTTTAGTCATACAAAGTTAAGTTACATCAAAGTTACATCAAAGATGATTATCTATAACATATCCCTAAAAATTCCTAAAAACAGCCTTTGTATGACTTGAATTGAACATGAAGTGTGATACATCGAATTGAACAGTGAATTATTCAAATCTTAACATCTTCGATTCAACCCGTAATATCATTACTGTTTCCAGCAAACAAACACGACAATTCTAAGAAAGATCATATTCATATTAAAAGTAAATCCGACTAAAGCAGACACATACTCTTCAACGTAACGCTAAAATTATTTTAAACTAATGAAGATCCTTTTTGAAACCTGTCCCATGGCGTTTAATTAGTCTCCATAAATTTAATTAGCAACATCGTAATCCTAAGCGCCTTATCACGAACAAAAAACAATCAAAGGTAACAGTTTGTCAATGTCGATCCTTGAGCATCCACTTTCTATTAAGGTATTCATTACGACAACAGTATGTGGTGAAGATACAAACCACGAAGAATGTGTGATAAAAAGAATATGTCGAGTGTCTTCAGTTTAATCATTAAACCACAGACACATTCTTCGCTATGCAAACAACGCCAGAGTTAGCAGAAAGAAACAACACAAAAATCATCCAAAAGTAAGCCAACCTTGTACAAGCTCTTCTTCTGCGTCTGATGCTATTCATGTCCATTTTGTAATTATAACCACTCACCATTAGCCTGGGGTACAGATGGTAGGTCCGCTGCTTCAAACGCCAGCGTTTGGAGTAGCACTAATTAGTTAAGGCGTGACACCTTACGCGAGCTCTCGACGATACTCCTGTTTTCCTTTTTTCTTGGCCAAAGGGTGTCACAAATATTCTCATTACGTGATTGCGTTCACCCACCAATGCTGAAGAACTCACGGGCCACAGCATGGACTACTAATTGGACACTTTACTACCTAAAACTCCCGACATTCGAGGCTAAATCACGGGTTCATATAACCTACTGACGATTACAAGCAGGTTATGATGGAGTTGCCTTTTTCTACTTGTGTAAACGTAAGGTCGTCTAATGCCAGGGTTTGCTCGTGTCGCATTTTGCAGCTCAGTACCGTGGCATTCTCCACTAAGTGCTATTTTTCACCTTTGCAGAAACGCATTCACAGCCAATGCCACTAAATTACGAGAATGTTAGAGCATTAATTACGTGCACTTTTCTTATCCGACTCGTTTCCTGCAAATTTTGTGGTGGCAATTTGCATCGCTCGGTACAAGTCTCGAGCAAGGTCTCCTCTAACCCCACACACGCACACTCGACGCACCAACTCCGGTCGCGATGACACAAGAGCAAGAGGTGGAAAAGATGAAAGCAACTCGGAAGGGCCATCGAAAACGGAACAGGATTACCGGAAACAAACAAACCGGCAACTGGAACGGGTGGCTGAATATGGGTGCAACATCGGTGGATAAAGGGTTACACTGCCCATCCCTTGCAGAACGCAGAATAATTAACGGTTGTTAACGCATTGCGACACCAGAACTCAATTAAACAGTTTTCGTGACGTTCGGGCTCAACACCTGCCAGCTTTGTTGCGGTGTGAGACACCGTGTCCAAGTGAGATCCTTGGCGCGTTTGCAGTGGTGAGAATATAATACTGGGAAAACCTACAGAATAAGAATCAAACAAATGAATACCCGAGGATAGCTAAGGCCCTTCAGCGGAAAATGAGAACCCTTTTATCTTGCATTCGCCGTCGATAAAGCTTTGTTTCTCATTGCCATTCAAAGGAGACCGACCGTATTTTCCTGCACTCGTTTGGTTCACATAATTCACATCAGAATTCACAGGTTTGTCGCTGCAATAACTTCGTTGTGCTCCTCTGTCCAATTAGCTAAATCTACACTTCGAGTTTGTTTTATTTATTCTTTAATTTATTCAAGAAATTATATCCGTGTCCGGAGGGTAATAAACTGATACACTTAAAAATATTTAAAAATGAGAGAATAAATATGAAATAGGTAGTTACTTTCCAAACTTTATTGCATTATAGAACACCAAGACATTATATATGAAATCAGAAAGCAATATTAAGATAAGGTTATGGTCCGATCAGATAAATGATAGTATTTAATAGATTTGTTATAACCTAAAGTAAATGATTAGATAGCTTCCGTAATTGAAGATCAGATTGATGCACAATAAGTACGACATATGTGAAACAGATTTTAAATTTTATCCTAGCAACCGCTGTTCTACATGTCTACCGCCTAGTCGCAAACGATGACCAGTAGGAGGAGGGTCTTAAATAGCTTTGATCGACATACGGCTCTTAACTACAAGGATTGTGAAGGATATGCGATGAGGCAAGAGTAGTCAAAGGTCGAAAACGGTAGCTTATGACGGACATGTGTCAAAGCATTTGACTTCCGTACAAGACGCCCAAGCGTATGCACGGGCATATTCTTCAAGGATTTTGGGAAAATGTTGAATTTTTCAATCAATAAGATCAATAAGATTTTAGAAAATGAATTAAATCTACCAGTTTAAAATTAAACATTACGTAAAACTTTACGTTTCTATCGAAAACATAAACCTAATAAAGATACATAAAACAGATCTAGGGGTTTGATTATAGGTAATAGATTCTGTTTCGCTATCTTTGATGATGAAACTAAACAAGCTTACAAAATAAACAGTTAGTTTCGGTTGGTCAAATAACAAAAAAAAAACATATGTATGGGTTTGCTTATAGGTGTTAGATTTTGAAACTTTTTTAACTCGCTTACGAAATAAGCAGTTAGCATGCTTTGGTGAAATGACAATATTTATTAAAACTATATCCTTTTAAATACTATTTTCTTACTTCAATCTGTCAACATAAATGACTTAACATGAGTTATAGTTTGCTACACGGTAGGAAATGAGCCACCACACGACATGAAATATTTTGTTTAATCGTTGACACTCTGGAGCATAAGTTTGCCCAATACCAAAGAGTCAGAACAATCTAGGACATGCTGTTAAACACCATCACCTACAAGGTTTCAAAGAGTCAGCAATCTTTGCATTCACAACATAAGCTTTGGAGATCAACAAGGCACAATTCTACGTATTTTCGATATTATCCAACAACGATGCAGTGGCTGTACATTTTTGCAACATTTTTAACTGTTTTTATTTTCTTGATTTTTTTTGTTTTTTACAATCTTTTTGATAACCTAAATTACGCTCAGTAAACTATTTTTTACAGAAAATTGTTGTAATGACATCACGCGTTGTCATCGAAACTTCTAGTAGCGCATGCATCGGAGTTTTCTATTAGTACTAATAAAATAACATGTTTTTTTAAGAAGCACGTTAATGATTTATTATTATACTCTCGGAACATTTAAAGAAAAATTCAAGACTGTAGGAAAAATGAACGTATTTACTGGGTAAGATATTAAATGTCGACCTGACTGTAGCGCGATCGTGAACCGACTATTTTACTCTTTATACCTCCCTCGGCACATTCTATCAACGCTCTACCTGCGAAACATTTTCTCTCTCATACTCTGATGGCCGAATGTGCCATACCAAAAGGATTGTTTTTGAGTTATTCTTTTTGTTCGTGTGTAGAAAAAAACTAATTATATTCGATTTTTTTTCATTCGATTCTAACGCCCCGAGGCAGCAAATGGCCTTCCACCAAAAACGCTCGCACACAGCTGGCCTGTCAAATTTGATCGTACTCTTCTTGCCTGCAGTTATTGACGTACCACAAGCACCGCTGATCATCCCTTACAATCAGCATCCCACATCGTTTCCATTTGCTTAGGGGATAAATTTACGAGTGGTACGATTAGAACCAAAACATACAAACACACACACACACACACCCACACACCACATGCTGCAGGTACTTTCCGGATGAACACAGTCGCTTGCAAGGAATGGGAAAAAGGAACATAGACTGATATGTTATTCGGCGATTCTACGTTTGTCAAAAGCAAAATGTACCTTTTTCAAAAGAACCTCTCGGCACTTTTAGTCGCAAAGTGTTTGTCTCCGCTGGATGGACCTGTTTCATTGAAGCCAAATTTGCTGCAAAATGCTTAACAGCCGTCGCGACTAATGCCGATGGTATTTTTTTGGAATCGCTTCGTCTATCGGGCGCTTCTGTTCTGTGCAAATCGGTTTAGTTCTACCCCAATGCATACACGTTGGCAAACTTCCACGTCGATCGCTACCGAGTGAATTTGTTAATATGAAAAGAGGAAGCCAAAATAACCAGTTGAACCAAACCTTTAGAAGCAGTAAATGCTCTTGGCTCTAATGGATGCGAGGATGCTTTTCGCAGCAATTGACATGAAATGAAAGCAGGCTTAAATGAGCGCATTTGAAGCTTTGAGAAAATGCTTTTATGCCAGTATTCACACGACACACGTGCGCAACATGTTGTACGTCCAAGAGTACACTGTAATCGTGTTTATTACTTTAATGTTAAATATTAAATAATGTTATTAATTTCAATGGAAAATGAATCTTTCAGCTTGCTTTACTCAGTATACAAAAAATATTCTACATATTCGCAACATTTTTAAAAATCGCTCATGAGTAACAGAAATGCTAATTTTTAATGTTTTGTTTGCAAAATTTTTTTTTTTATAAAATCAATATTTAAAAAAAAAATGTGGAACGCTTCACGATTTTGCGTGTCATCCTTGCGCAGGGGCCATGCTAATCTTCTCTGTATCGTTCCAATTTTAGTATATGTCTAGCGTTAAGCTGGACAAATTAAATGCTCTAATAATTAAAAATTATTTGGAGCGTCTCCCTCTATCGAGGAGTGACTAACCAGCTATGGCGGTAAAAAAAAATAAATCTAGAAAGCCGGTAAAACGGCAGCCATGACTTCGGTCGTTACGGCAAAAAGAAGAAGAAGAATAATTAAAAATCAAACAAAAATAGCTAAATTGGTTAACTATTTAATTTTCGTTTCATAATTTCAAATTTCCAAACTTTAATTTAAACTACAGTGTTTTTTAAGATTCAATCAATTACTCTTTTTTTCGTAATACTGGCTTAAGCAGCTTAACTTAGACACCATAGTGTCGACAATTTTACGGTATCTTCTAAGCTATTTCACGCCAGAAGATCATCCACAGGTAGTAACATGTACAAAATGCACATTTACAGCTGTCATAAATCACGTGACTTTGACATGTAAATACCGCCAACGACGTCATGCGTGCTAGACAGCAAAACCACTGCTACCCCGAGCGGAAAAGCGACATTTAGAGGTTTTCCTTACCACTTGCAAGGAACATTATCACCTTATACCTATCTACAAAGAAACTTTCAGGATGTGAACTACCACCCGTAAACAATCCCTTCCTCAAAGGTTTCACCGCAAGATGGTGGGAGTAACCTTCGCTACGGCATATGCTCTCCCGTTGCATGTGTGCGCCAGGGACAGGAATAAAGTAGTCAAACCGCACGACCGACTTCCGTTCCGGAGGCTATCGCGAGTAAGGCGTTGATAATAATGGTCGCTTTTTGAACTATTTGCGGCATTTTGCTCCAGTGGGGACGGATATATTGCAAACGGTGCCCGTTTGCTGTTTGCTTTACCCGTCCTCTCCGATAACCCACCTTCTTTCCCAACCTTAATCGACGAAAATAAAACGGCCTCGGATGCTCACGAACCGCCTGAGTTTCACTTTAGCTTTTTCCTCCCAACCGGGTACCTTAAGTGTGCGGAACAGGAAGCGGTAAATATGAAAATGCTTTCCTTTGGCAGGAACAACACAAAGCTCGGTTGCGTGAACTTGAAGAACTTTGGCATAGGTGGGGAGGATGTGAAAGAATTTTTATGGGTGTTTATCGTAATGCGAAAGCGAAAGTGTGTGCAAAAGGAAATCCTTCCAGAACCCCCTAAATAGTCATGCACACACGCACACAGAAAAATAGCACGTTATGGAAGGATTGTTTTGATCAATCTAGACAGTTTGTTTGTCATTTGCTTTGGATGGAATCACATATTTCCCATGCCATTCAGCGAGTAGGAAAAAAGGGATGTTAGAAGATCATTTCTGACTAAATTTACCTAAACCCGAGCGTCAGTACGACTCTGACTCTTGTAGGCAACGGTCGTGTTTATTAAAACTTCCTCGAGCTAACGTGTCACATACACTGACACCTTCAACATTTCGTACTACGATGACGACGGAAAAGGGATGGGAGAACACTCTCCGCATCGACATGTCGCAGCTCCCCGAGAGGCCGAAGGAGATCATCGCCCTTTTAGGGCAGATTGTGCTGCCCTCTGACGGATCGGTACGTGCACATCTGAATGCTGTGTTGTTTCACGTATACATTCAGATGAATACAATGGAGCAAGTGAAGAATTTCGTCAAGCGAAATCGTGGCAAGCACGGCATAACCATCGGAGGAGTGCGTCATCTTTATGACATCGAGTTGGTGGACGGAGCTGTGGACGTGAAGGTGTTGGATCTCCCGTACTTCGTGTCCGATTACATGCTTCGTTCTGCTCTATCGGTACATGGTAGAGTATTGGAGATCAACGAGCAGCGTTATCCGGAAACTGTGGGAGCTCTAGTCGGAGCGCTTACTGGTGTGCGTGTGGTACGGATGAAGCTCGAGAAGCCAATTCCGTCTTATTTAACGACTGGTGGTGAGACAACTCGCATTTCGTACCCGGAACAGGTGAAGACATGTCGTCACTGTCTTGTCCATCACGGTGTCACTTGCGCCAAAAATCGCGTGGAACTGACATCATATGCCGACAAGCTAAAATCGTCCAAAAAAGAGTTGGCAAACAACTCTACCACTACCAACACACCACCACCAGCGAAAACTAACTCAACAACCACAAAACCACCTGCCGCACCAAAACATCCAATCGTGCCCGAAGCTCGCGCGAAGCAACCGGACACACTGATAGTGGATGCTATTCCTGTATCTGTAGTAGCAACAAAGCAATCCAGCCGAGCCGCTTGTGATAAGGCTGAATCTCACGTTAACTCGCCTAAAACAGACGTGCCCGCACTCACGAAAGGAGAGCAGACGGCTCCGGAGACTGCCAGTGCAGATGATGATGTCGCCTTCAAAAACCCGCTCGTGGTCCTCTCCAATCCTCTCCAGGATGATACCAACGCTGGTGCGAAGCGGCGACCCAATGATGAAGCTGATAGCGATGCTTCCAGCTCATCGCAGGGTTCGTCTACCAAGCGCAAGCCAGGACGTCCTCCAAAACACACAAAGGTAGGGTAAAACCTTACTCTACCACATCCCTTTCTATGGTTTAAGATTGCTAACACAACAGACATTAGCTTTAATATTACTTCAATAAATTTGAATTCAATATCAAGCAAGACAAAAATTGACGCATTAACGACATTTATACGAACAAACGACATCGACATTCTTTTCCTACAAGAAGTGTGCATACCAGACATCACATTTAACGGTTACAGCACCGTTACCAATATCGATGAGACGAGGAGGGGCACAGCGATTGCAGTACGTGAGCCGTATAAAATTTCTCACGTCGAGCGCAGCTTAGACTCACGTCTAATCTGTGTTCGGCTTGAGGATAAAGCCACCTTATGCAATATTTACGCTCCTTCGGGAAGTCAGCACAGAGCAGAGCGGGAGGAGGAGGGAGGAGCGGGGCAGCACAAGTGATCTTGTAGTTGTTGCAGGGGATTTCAACTCAGTTTTGAATTCCAAGGATGCAACGGGAATCGGAAACACAAGTCCTGCTTTGCAACGCGTCGTTAATACCATGGGCATGTGTGATAGCTGGGAAGTTCTACGAGGAAACTTTGTGGAATTTTCTTATATCACATGTGGTTCAGGCTCACGGCTAGATCGACTGTATGTCTCCTCAGCTCTTCGAACAAAACTACGTACGACTAACATGCACCTTCTATCCTTTACGGACCACAAAGGTCTTACTGTACGGCTAACCCTCCCGTCAGTAATGCACCCACGTTTACACAACTATTGGCAATTAAGGCCCCACGTCCTTACAGCCTTAAGGCAGCGTCACAATTACGGCTCGTGGATGCAATGGTGGATCGAATACGCGAAGCCCAAACTAAAATCGTTCTTCCGCTGGAAGACGAATCAGCGCTACTCTGATTTCCGCTTTCACCACGAACTACTATATGAGATGCTCAAGTATTCGTTTGATCGTTATGTTTACGATCCAGGCGAACTTGTTAACATCAACCTAATAAAAGCGAGAATGCTGCAACTCTAGAGAAAGTTCTCCGAAGATTTTACCCGGATTAACGAGAAGCGTATTTGTTGTGAAAACGTCTCCATATACCAGCTAGACGAACGGAAAAGAACTCGAACTTTAATTGACAAACTTACGACAGATGACGGACGAACTCTAACTGAACGACAAGACATAAACGAGACTATGACTGCCTTTTACATAGACCTTTACTCTGCACAGGACATCACTCCCACGACATAGATAAATGTTAGCACATCTTTTTCATGCAACCGTTCCATACCGGAGGACTGCTACATCAATAAGGATTGCATGGAAGATTTCACTTATAGTGAGATTTTTGATGCAATCAAAAATTTAGCGTTACGAAAATCACCTGGTCCGGATGGAATTCCCAAAGAGTTCTATCAACGTGTGTTGTGCATAATTCATCGTGAGCTCCGTTTTGTATTGAACGAAGCTCTGAATGGAGAGATCCCTAGAAGTTTCCTAGACGGAGTTATTGTACTGGTGAAAAGAAGGGTGGTGCGCATTGCTTTTCCTCTTTCAGACCGATCTCTTTGATTAGCTTTGACTATAAGCTGCTGTCAATGATCCTTAAGCTGCGAATTGATGATATTATCAAAGAGCGGCGGATAATCTCGACAGCTCGACAGTAGCAACAAGCCTTGCAACGTCTTCCAAGCTGTACTCAGTGTTAAGGAAAGAGTTATTGAGTTGAAGAACAAGAGGAAAAGCGGCAAGCTGATCTCATTTGATGATTTGATTTCTCACAAGCCTTTGACCGAGTCGACAGAAACTTTTTGTGGAGCACAATGAGTTCTTTGGGATTCAACTCGAGACTAGTTGATCTTCTAAGATTGATTGGTGAACGGTCCTCTTCCCGTATCCTCATAAACGGCATCCTATCCAATCCCTTTCCCATCCAGTATTCTGTTCGACAGGGCGATCCTTTATCCATGCACCTCT
>KI915055.1:1527264-1539032 GCA_000473445.2 Anopheles farauti | reverse complement strand
GGGGGGGTGCGGCCTTTGAAATGGGTCTGTGGATGATTTTTGAAATAGTTTTCCTTGATTCTTTATCATCACAAATGTTTGTAAAACAAACGGGTTCTTTGATACAAAATATTTCCAATTTGATGTAGAATTTGAAAGATGTTTTCATCGGAATTTGCTCCATCTCAATATGATTTCTTAATTTTAGTGAACATGTTAGAAGTAATAAAACAGAATAATATATACATGTTTTGAAAGGTTATTTTACCAGCATTTAATAAAATAAATAATGAACTTTATAAGTACCATAAATTACAAAAAAATCCAAATACCCAAATTAACCAATTTTGACCTTGAAAAATGAGAGCCTGGGTTCATTTTACTTTTTAAACATCGTTGAAAAATATCTGTATATTGGTTTTGTACGCTCAAAACTACAGGTATTTTTAAACGAATTTTACACGGATTATATCCAGGGAAAAACGCCAATATTCGTAGGGTGTCGTATAGTTGTGTTACAGGGAGCGTTTTTCACCATTGTGAAAAAAATAGTAACGGTAGTTTTAAAAATTCACAAAAAATATAGAAAAATGTATTTATTACAAACTTCATCTTTGCTGAACATTGTTTTTAGCTAGCTCTTCAACTTTTCGTGTTTTTACATAAAACGGGTGGTCGTATAGTTGTGTTACATATTGTATTTATTAGTTGCATTATGCAACATTAAATTAAATTTCTTAAACAATATTATTGAGTTAAATAATAAATGAAAATTTTTATTCATTTTTGAACATATTTATTACATGTATTTATTTGTTTAATTTTTTTGCATTATGATCTTTCATTTAAGATAGCAAAGCATGGCTCAGCAGAGCTACACTCATAGGACCTAAACAGACAATGGTAGTGTGATTTTGAAAATTAGATCATCTTCACCATCGGCAACTATTATTTTATTATTGATAAAGACATCCTAGATTGTAGTTTTTTATTAGATTGAGCACTGTACAATTTTGTCCTGTAAAGCAAAATACGATACATTACACACGTTTAAACATATTTGGCATTCTGATTCATTTGAACTCGTTATAAATATATAATTTTAGCACAATCAACAATGCTGAGTGTGTCAGAATGCAAGAACGAGTTGGAATCGAATCGATCCATTCTTTATGTTTCAGTTTTTCAATAAGTATATTTTTTTCTTGACTACATTTAAAAATTGGTAGAGTGTTATCTACAAAACGTACTGCTGCGAAACTCTAGCATATAGAAATCATTAGATCATTAGATTATACAACGAAACACAACGAGCCAAACCTATCGCAAATCGTTGTATCATAACAATCCTGGTGCAGCGGACTACACAACCTCAATTTCATCACTATCGAAAGTAGCATCTGTTCGGTAGCATAAATCAAATGATTTTTATTACCTCCCACAACGGACCAGGCGAGGCCTCACGTGCCGCTTAACTGAAGCGTGCACACAAACCAATCGGTACCGGTACGGTTCTGAAAAGGATCTGTTGCTCTATCGATGCAGGGTGATCCTTTGTTGGTGCCTCGTCCGTACGTCAGCAGCCTCACCAGTGGTAGCCGCACCTGGACCATTAATCGTAACCATCCGGTAACCGGACCGGTGGGATCGACTATGGGCCGTTGTGCAAGAAGCCCAAAGCCCGGTAGAAATGAACTATGCCGATTTTCTATAATCGAAAGAAAGAAAAAAACTAAAAACACAAGCCATTCGATTTGTGTGAAAGGTGTCGTGTCTAGGATGAAAGTATACGAACGTTGCCATGTTTGTGGGTAAAATATGCGATTTTGATTTTGAATACTTTCAAGAAAGCCATGTTTTTCTATCACCCATTTCACTTGGCATAAGACTGTAGCGGGATGAATGATCCATCGCTCGTAGGACATAACATGAAGAAAGCGGAATAAACTTCCACCTTCTCAACCAATCGTGCGCGTGCCTCACTCACAAAAAAGCTACATTTTGTCTAGACATCGTGGCAAAAGGGAATGGGAACAGAAGCGAGTGGAAGATTGCAGCAAGATTCACCTGGAATGTTACCCCTAACATGATCAATTTAGATACCGATCGGCCGTGGTGCGTGGCTGCGCGCCGTTTGCCTTCATCATCCAATTACCGATCGGTTTAGAAGAAAAACGAAAATGCCGTTCACGAGATGGGCGAAGGCGAGAGCGCGATGACGATTATGATTATGTGAGATGATTTGTTTGTTAAAAACGTTTCCAAGCTAGTTTGGCTTCAGATAAGAAGCGGTGTGTGGGGATGATGGTGAAGCGGAGATAATTTAAACGAGAAAAATGAAGATACCGTTGATATATCTATTCTCTATTGACATGTTCGGGAAGGCGTTAAATATTTCACTAAACTTTGATTTAATCTAATTTGATGTATTATTTTTGGAGATTAAGACATTTTCCATCCTATACTGATGGTGCCATGTTTTAAGCACCTATTATATTTTTTATTAGATTTCATGTATGTATAATAAATAGATGTAAGTTTAAAAAAATGCATACATTTCCAAACTTAATCGTTAATGTCTTAATGTAGTAAGTGCACATTAATGTGTAGATTGTCAAGTATTTTATTCACGAGGTTTGTACATCCATACTGATGATTCAATATTCATACTACAATGCACTAAAAGAAGCTGTTATTGACCATACCAGGAAATACACCAGGTGAGGAAACCTTCATAAAGACCAATCATTAACGAGACAAATGGAGCAATCATTTATGAAATCTACTGAACATTTACTAAGCAATACAATTATCTTATTAATTTAACATGGTAGTCGCAATTGAGGTGTACGTTTATGGAAACAGATGACAAATATGTTTATGTACTCAAAAATTCTTATAACATTATCTTATTTCAACTTCAAAAAAAAAAAGTTACAATATTAAATATGAAAGATACAAAAATGCAGCCAATAATTTGAATGAATATGTGGTGATTTAAATTCCCTGTATGTTTTGGAGAAATGATTCAATAGATGTATTCTCACAGGCTGTGTGGAACAGTAATAGCATCACTTCTTAGGATCACAATCCCTAGCCGAAATCATAATCACAGTCTTTGATCCAAACTACCGCTATGGGTTAGAAAGATACAATTTATTTCAATACTCTGGTAAACGTTAAACATTTTTTTTAATGTTGTTCTCATAAAATATTTCTTATGTGGCTTGGCTTTTTTCTCATCATCTTTGACTTATGCTGATTTACTTCCTTCCGCATTTCCCATACCAACACTCACAATTTTTCGGTGTGGTTACTGGCACGCGCCGTTCTATAGTACTATTCAGGAACTTTTGAATCTTTTGAAAAACTTCGACTTTCAAGATTGTGCAATTTGTTCTATTAGTTCCATTTGTTTTTGAGTAATGCATTTAAATTGAAATGGAGTTTTTTTTCTTGCACAAATTAGCATATGTGTATTTTTTTATTCAACATTAATAAATTTGATAAAAATCGTTAAGCCAACTGCATTTAATGTGCATTGATAGTAACGCTAATCGTTAACAAGATAAGACCGATAACCAAATCCCGTTTAAATCATCTTCCGGTAGAGAAAAGTGACTATCCAGTTATAGTGAAAAAATCAGTAAAGTAAGCTGGTATGAAACGGTAATAACTGGCAAGTTTGGTACCATATAAAAATGTTTTAAAACTATACATAGATCACTCACAAACAAGTTATTGAAAAATAATTACTATATCGACACATATAAGACAAATATTAGCAGTCTTACCGTTAAACAGACGAATCACCAGTATGCAATAAGCGATAAAAGCGATGAACATGAATTAACATCACCATAACGACGGCAAAAGACAACGTGATCCATTTATACAATGATGTGGATTCCCGTTGTCTTACTCGTACAAAAGCTAATAATAATTGTCGTAACTTATAATCGAAGTGCAAACAAAAATCACTCATACGCATCTCAAGCAACATGGAATGCATCTCAAGCGATTAGTCAATTTCCCTCATCCAAAACAAACAACAAACGCAGAAAACGTCACAAGCCTAGTGTCGTGATGTTTCCATCACTTCACTGCCCCTGGGAGGGTACATTAGCCTAATTAAAAATACATCTCAAGCTATTTTCGTGCCGCCCGAAGGTGCACGCCACCAAGTGGGACGCGATCCCCATTAGGTGGAAATGTAACTTACACCCGAATAAGGACGAGCAACAAAGCGCACACTTTATGGGGTAGAGAGCCAGATAATCAGGGCCTTTTTATACACGAATCGAGGTGCACTGTCAATAACCTCGGGATGTGCCTAACCAATTTGTATACGGTGCATGCAACCAAATTAGCTTTCATGCTTTTCTTGGCCTAGAATATGTGCAAATTCGGATGAAAAAACCAACCAAGTATAACTGTGCTTTGTGTTCTGTAGGGAAGTGTTTTTCAAATTCAATAAAGTCCAACTCAATCCACGTCTAGACAGCAGATTAATATGGAAAAAATGCTGTAAGAATTAGTGTGGCTGTGACATTGTCACATAACGTTATCTTTAGTTATTTACAATCTGACATAAATGCAATCGTGGACATGCAAATTTGTTTTTAGATACATATCCGCCATTAAAAAAATGGCACAACACATTTAACGACCAAAACCCAACCAATGCTTATACGACGATAACACACTCTATATTAGTTAAGTAATCAATATAGAAAAATTAGATCGAATAAATGTTAAAAACAATCATTCTATTTCTATTGTTTTTTGTTTTTACCCTGTTTATGTTTAAGACTGCATGAAAGATTGTCTCGAAACTTTTTAAAAGGCTTAAAGCCGTTAGAGTAAGAGCATTTTAATGTTAAAACTGCGTTTACTGTCGGACATCTTATTCTTATTACATTCTTAATTTAAATTATAATGTGCACGGGAATGTATAATAGAAACAAAAGTCTGCCATGTTGAATAGCAAAAAGCTGTATTTAAACATAAAAACAATGTACCCATAAAGTACAATAGTACTTGTACTCAAAATATATACATATCTTGAAAAATAACGTATTTACAATAATGTATGTTATGTAACCGTTTAGTACAGGTAAACAAGTAGGATACCAGCTTGTGATTCAAGTCAATTTCTAAGTAATTTGAACATCAGTGGAACGTATCAGAGGATCGGCGTATTCAAGATTTTCACCAGCCTGATCGTTGAGAGTATATTTCGGTTCAAATTTCCTCTCTACAACGGATTTTCGTGATAGTCCGAAGTAGTCTTGCACTGAGACTTCGTGTACTGAGTTGTTGATGTTATATGTTTTAATTAAGGATTTTCTTTTATTTTGCATTTTATGCTGAAATCTATCAAATTTTATTTGAAATTAAAACCTTTTTCAAGAAATATTCAAGTCTAGTAGATGCTATTTTTTAAGATTTTTTCTGAAGCAGTAAACGCATCACACCGCACTGTACTAGCTCGTACGCAGTAATGAGTGCTCAACGATCGTATAATGAGGGAGGCGAGAGGGAGTGTGAGCTTTGAAATGGACCAGGAGATGATTTATGAAATGTTTGTCCTTGATTTTCTAACTATTCAAATGTTTGTAAAACAAAACGATTCTTTGATACAAAAGATTTTCGATTTGATATCAAGTTTTAAAGATACTAGCATCGCAATTTGCTAAATTTGCTTTGCTTGTAAGTACTAAAACAGAAAAACATATACACATATACAGAACATATAACATATACAAACATATACAGAAAGATTATTTTACCAGCATTAAACAAAAAAATAATGAACTTAATAAGTGCTACCCAAAAATTACTAAAAATAAAAATACCTAAATTAACCAATTTAGACGTTGAAAACTGAAAGCTTGGATTCATTGAACTTTAAAAAATCGTTGAAATTTGTATATTGTTTTTATATAGATATTGCAAAACTACAGGTATTGTTAAACGAATTTTAAACAGATTATTTTTATTGCTAAACTCAAATATTCGTAGGGTGTCGTATAGTTGTGTTACAGGGAGCGATTTTGACCATTGTGAAAAAGATAGTAACAGTAGTTTTAAAATTTTATCAAGCTTCATCTTTGCTCATCACGCTCATTACGAACTGTACTTGTATAATACAGTATCGAAATATAGTATTCTAGTATTCTCTCTCTCATTTTTCTCTCTCGCTGTTCCTGTGAAGCCTTCTTACAGTAGAGCTCTTCGTTAGACATGAATTCGATATCCTCATGATATGTCCCAGCCATCGTATCATGTCGAACTTCGTCACAGATAGGATTTCTGGTACGCCAAACAGCTCAACAGCTCGAGGTTCATTTTCCTCCTCCACATGCCTTGCTCGCATTCCCCACCGAAGAAAAACCGTAATACCTTCCGTTCGAAAATGATTAGGGCATCTCATGTTCGTAGAGGACTACCGGACGTATCAAGGTGAGGTATATCGCACACTTTGTGTGGGTTTGGATTTTTTGGATCTTAAGAGGCTATGGAGTCCGTAGTAGGCACAGTGATGCAGTTGTTCTTCCAATGATGTCGATGTCATTCGCAAAGCCTAAGAACTAAAACAGGATAGAATGTAGGTAAAAGAATCCGGTTATCATAGTTCAAAAATGAATGCCAACACTTTTTGAACAATATTTCTTTATCTAAAGCCTTGGAATATTGTTACAATTGAATTGAAACCGTACATTTCAATTATTTCAACCTCAAGTATTCAAATTGCTGATGGTTTGGAAAAAAAGAATATAACTCGAACAATTCGTATTACCATTCCAACTGGTGCGATATTAACCATCGAAACTATATGTTGCTCATCATTCCATGACACTGGCGCAACGATAATTGTCATGAATCAGTTTTGCCTCGATCAATAATCCTCCTCCATTCTCGCCACTCAGCCCATTACGCGGCTTCGAATTGGTGGTGTATCACTCTTGTTTAATCTCATCAAGCGATTCAATCGGAAAATAATCTGCCTTTGATTAACATCAATCATTCGGAATTCCTGCTATTCCTGCTATAGGATATTATTATAATATGGGAACCGAAAAGTATGGAACTGAAGAGGCTGCCGTGTTATACGCATGTCTTCTCTCTTTCTCTCGTATACAACATCCAGTTACGATAATGAATCCTAACATGAACCAAAAAAAAGAAAAAGAAACAGGCTTACATCACGTACACATCCCACAAATCTTTCTCGGTTTAGTTCCGCTTTAAGCTGTGCTAGGGTGATTGTATTTAATATTAATAGTTGGTGGATAAATTTGATGTGAGAATTGCGACATGTTTCCACCGCATGCACAAGATGCATGAGGGGAAATCGAATTAAACTCATATTAGCTTTCCTAACACGCATCGCAACGGGAATGATAAATGTACAGTTACTTTGAGTGGACAACTCGAACTGATCATTATCAACGGCCGCCAACCCATCTTCTATCGTGTCTGATAATGAACATAAATCAATTCCAATAATCAGTTGACCGTAGTTTAATCAAACGGGGAATGGTTTGTTTTCCTTTCCTTTTCCTTTTTTTTCCTTTCCTATTTTTTATAAGCCAGATGGAGTAAAAGTGTATAATTTGTAATGTTCAAATGATTGATGGAAATTATTTTTGTTTATATTTTGCCAAATCCAATAAAATTAAAAAAAATAAATTTTCGTCGTTTTAGCCATGCCTTGCACTTAGCTCTTAGTGGTTGTAATATGAATTAGGGCAACAGTTTTCACTGATGGTGCTCCTGATACCGATACCAATTTCTTTTTTGCGGACTGGACTTTTTCTGCGCTTTTCCTTTCATTAGAGCTTAATACTTTTAAATGGATGCTAATTCTAGATTCCTTTCCTGTTTTTTTCCTTTAAGATGTGAGGACTCATGGGGTTTTTTTCACAAATTACACATTTTTATCGTAGCGAGAGTAATGGCATTAGGTCAAATCGAGCTAAATGAGTGTCTAACCGAACTAGTGTGGCTTTTGGAAAATTGGAGTACAGTTCAACTCCCTTCTCCTGATAAATGGTGTCCTATCCTCATCCTTTCAGACAGGGAAAACCTTTATCTATGCACCTGTTCATCCTTTACCTTCATCCTTTACCCCTCATCACTAGACTAGAAGATCAGGATGACCTGATCAATGCATATACCGACGACATCTCTGTGATGATCACCTCTCCTGAATCCATAGAGCGAATAAGAGCCGACGTTGATATGTTTGGTTTATGCTCTGGGGCAAAGCTGAACATTAACAAAACCGAAGCTCTCGGACGTAGGATATACAACACCCAACACCATCATGCGCATTCCGTGGCTCCATTCTGTGGAAAGACTTCGACTGTTGGGAATTCTATTTTCCAACAACATTTGTGAAGCCATGGGACAAAACTGGGGCATTATCATACAGAAATTTCGCCTGTTGATCTATCTCCATCGTGTTAGAGATCTCAATTTGGTGCAGAAAGTTGTTCTATTGAACACTTATCTGTTACCAAAATTATGGTTCGTTGCATCAGTCTGCAGTCCCAGAGCCATGAACACAGCAAATATATATAATACAATTGGAACATTGCTGTGCAGTGGATCAAACGGCGTTCGTGTTCCTCTACAGCAACTAGTGCTGCCACGGAAGCTATGAAGGCTGAACTTACACGTTCCAGACGTGACGTCCAAAGCGCAGCTAAAGGTTCGATATGTCATTAGACAGCATTGTCTGAGGGTAGGTGGCCCGCTCATTTCTTGTTTAGGAAACCCTCCAAACATTAGCTCAGAGACATCCACCTACCCATGTCTGTGAACCGTCGTACAGCCGCTAGCTTACATAGCACCGGACACCTCGCAAAACTTATCTGCTAAACTGCTTCGCAGTGATCTATTGAAAACATTGGATTGGGCTGGATGGGAACAGTATCTCGCGAAACATATCATCGCCACGGTTGGCATCGAAGCAGCGATCAATACTCTATTTCATCGTCAACCAAAAAATCGCTCACGGAGAGCTCTTTCATCACATGGACAGATTCCTCACACCGCAAAGTAATTTTTGCCAATTTATTGACACGATCGAGCATAAATTCTCTGCATGTCCAAGAGTATTCTATGCGAGGAAAATACTACAACATAGATAACAGTCAGTCGTTGCTGAACTCAACTCCGCTTTTCTTTTCCTTTGTTTGACTGCACTAACCAATGTTAGTGTTGACAAACAAATTGCCATCCTCTGTTTATTTTCTAACTACTTAATCCACATCGTTGGAAACAACGATGCTGTGACTGATCTAGAAATTCTTAAGTGTTCTTTGTAACACTTGTAAGTTTACCATCTGTCTCCACCACAACACTATTTGCAACCTAATATTTTAGTTTTATTTTTAAATAAAACCATTTTATTAAAAAAAGCTATCCTTATTATTATTGCTGAACAAAAATATAAATTATCAAAAAATCGACTTTGTCGAGTTAAACATAGCTGTTCTTTGTTAAATAATGTAAAAGTGTACACCCGGTTCTATTCCTGATTCACTTATCATTCTTTCACACTTTTTCGCACAGCTTTTTTATCCAGCCAAACATTTTACATACATATATCCACATTTCGTCCGAATTCGGGATTCATAGGTAAGATTCTTGACCACAACATTGTATATCCTCTTTAACTTACCAAATCGTTTGATTTCATTTGCCTTAGTTGTGCTGTGAACTTGTGAAAGCGAGGCTTAAGCAGCGTACGCAGCCACCCGATTACCGCTCACAGAGACAAACGTTGTTACCTATTGATGCGAGTAGGCTTGTGTTCTTCTCTCGCTGATAAGGACTCCGACAGATCGTGTACTGAGCGAGTTCCCGATAGTGTTCGACACAATAGTGGCGACACAATAGTTTATAACACCTCATCATTACTCTATTTTACTGACAAAAGATCCTGAGAGTTTCGTGGCATAAAGTTGGTAAAGTACTTAAACTAAAGGCAATTTTTGAGACCCGATTGATCGCTTTGAAATTGGATGTTTAAAAATCTCCTCATTAGCGTTATCGATAAGTGTACATACATAAATCTTCTTCTTTGTTCTTCATACATTTCTAAGTTAGGAATTGATCTATTTTCTCAGACGAAAAGATATATAACTTATATAATTATAAGAAGATATATAACTTGTTAACGAGAAAAGATATATAAAAAGGTCAAATTTGGGCAAAGTACTGAATTACTGTAATACACGATTAATGATCAAAATAGGATTCCAAAAGTAACGATTCAATCGACGACGACGACTTAATGTGTTCTTTAAATCTGTAAAGGATGTTAAATTTGAAGGACCATGCTGTTGTACTGATGCTGTCTACATGCCTTTTTATGATCTCCTTTGATTATTTCTGAAAAAAATGTAAAACTATATTCGAAAATAAAGACAACACATACACATTTGATACGGCTAACTTACCTATCACAAAATCGTTGAATGTATCAAAACAAACATTAAGTACAATTTTAAATCTGTTACTAAGAGTTTTTAGTGAAACATTTCAAGCCGCTTAGGGAATATTTCCCATTTCCATGTTCGTTTATTGAAGTATATCTTGCAGCAACTTTCCCTGCAACATTTGTCAGAAATAAGCTTTTGAGAAACTACTCCAAAATTAAAATAATCTTAACAAAAACATTGAAAAACAATAAGCCAAACAAAATACATCAGAAATGAAAGATAACTTTATCACGAATTTATTTCATGGTTCATGGTTTTTCAAATTATTCCACTCCTCATACTTTTCAAACACGAGCTGCAATGTACGTGCCACTATGGCAGTACGTTGGTAATAATAGTCCATGGTTCTTCGTCTTGTTTGGTGGTATTTATAATCTGTGTTTAATTTCTATACAGCATTTATTTTTTTCTATTAGAAGATAAATCATAATTAATCAAAGTATTTAGACACTAACAATATTACCAACATCAAATACGTATAACTTTGTAGTTAAATTTACGCGTTTTATGCATAAAAAAATTGTTTGTTCTTCTTCAAAGAATATATTCAATTTTGTTTACATAAACATCAAACCGGCAAAGATATTCAATTCATAAGTTATCAAAACAGCATGCAATAATTTTATATTTATAATTATGCTTATATGTGAGTAACGTAGTTTTGAAAACCCTGTTTAGTTTCTTTGTCATTTAATATTAATGTATTCATACTTCTTGCTTCCTTCGTCATGCTTTCTAATTACCACGGTAATTTAGGGTGATTTTATCTAAATAAGCTGGAATTATCGTCTATCCTATGGGGAAGCTCGATTTCTAAAAATTGTTAAGATATGTTTGTTATAATTTCCGAGAACCGAGCACAAATAAGAAGGCTTTTTAAATATTTTACATTAGCACGATTCTACTGTAATTTTGTTATTTTATACACCACTTGTGTATTCAGTTATCATAAATTTTTAGGTTTACACAATTTCATTAAAATCATTTCCTAATGGCTAGCATAATCACAGCATCAACTCTGGTTTATTATCGTTAATTTTTTGTTAGAATCCAACATTTTCTTATTGTGCAACAGAAAACTCACATGACATTATACAGTATTTCTTAATTCTCAAAATAAAGATGTACTGGAATTTCATTCAACATACAGGGTTTCGAGTCATATAAGGGAGTAATGCAATCAGTAGAGAGAATGTGTCAACCGGTTAAGAGAATGGTGCAGCCATGTATTGGCTGCAACATTCTCTTAACCGGTTGACACATTCTCTCTAC
>KI915055.1:1443997-1517667 GCA_000473445.2 Anopheles farauti | reverse complement strand
CTCAACCGGTTGACACATTCTCTCTACCGATTCCATTGCTCCCTTATATGACTCGAAACCCTGTATCTACATATTTCTACTTTTTCTCCACAGGGTCGAAGTAAACATCGATATTTGAAAACGATCGAACTACAATAATAAATTTTAACGTTATTTTTAATTTAATAAAACTAGAAACTATGAGGTAAGCTACAAGCTGGCAGACGATTTACTATTCGAAAACAATTTTAATGCAACCAAATCATGTGTACTATAGTGATTTAAATTCCACTATTACAATTATCGCTCATCAAATTCTGGTTATCTTTTCCAATAGCAAACGGATCCAAACACGGTTCGAACAACGGAAACACCACGCAGGCGTACTTTGAACATAACTAGGGACGTCAATCGAAAGCGCGTTCTGACACCATAAAACCATGGCACACTAAAAACCGTCAATCAGACAGCTAATATTAAAATTCATACGGTGTACCCGGTCCAGGTTGGGTGTAGCGGCAGATTCGATTCAACGAAAAGAAATGTTTCCCACACTTGGATGGAGGAAAATCAAAAACCACTTGGAGAAGTTGACCTACAGAGTGTTCTACTTGTACCGTGAGCACTACGAAGGAGCTGTCCTTCAAAAAAGCGCTGAAATAAATTACATCTGAGCGATAGTGACGTATCACATGGCACGAAAAATGAATTTAGTTTAGTTTTTTTTTTGTAATGATTAAGGAATTTATTTAAGCTGCTTGGTTCAGCATTAACATAGACATATTTCTCGCGTGAAACTCGACTTGCAGATTTTGCATTCCCCTTATTGTGGAGTACTTTCAGTAGTTCGTTTAATTTTGTTTATTTTACATCCAAACAAATCACTACAGCTGCTGCGTACCCTTGCCCCAAACGGAGAGGACAGCATAGTTCGACGTTTTAGTTCTTACCAGCGGCTTGCTTCTGCTCGTACTGTTTCATCCTGGATTCGATTTCCGGACGGAAGTGTCGAATAAGGCCTGTACGGGGAGGGAGAAAATATACCGTCGTGCTGTTAGCAACCGCAGTTACCCACGCCTTCGTTTCCATAGCAACTTACCCTGTACCGGCCATGCAGCACCATCTCCCAGCGCGCAGATGGTGTGTCCCTCGATCTGTTTGGAAATTTCCCACAACATATCAATTTCGGCCGGCCGGGCATTACCGGCCACGAAACGATGCATGATCTTGTTCATCCATGAAATACCCTCGCGGCACGGTGTGCACTGGCCGCAGCTCTCGTGCTTGTAGAACATGATCAACCGCGAGATGGCCTTGATGATGTCGGTCGATTTGTCCATCACAATGATGGCAGCCGTTCCGAGCGACGTCTGCGCCTGCACCAACCCATCAAAGTCCATCAGCACATCCTCGCAGACCGACTTCGGAATGACCGGCGTTGACGAGCCGCCCGGAATGATGCCGAGCAGATTGTCCCATCCACCCCGAATTCCTCCGGCATGTCGCTCGATCAGTTCCTTCAGCGGAATCGACATCTCCTCCTCGACCGTGCACGGTGTGTTGACGTGGCCGGAGATGTTGAACAGCTTCGTGCCGGAGTTACGCGTGCGCCCGAAGCTGGCGAACCAGACGCCACCGCGGCGGCAAATGGTCGGTGCCACCGCCACCGTCTCCACGTTCGAAACCGTCGTCGGGCAACCGAACACACCGACATCGGCCGGGAATGGCGGCTTTAGGCGTGGCTTTCCCTGCTTGCCCTCGAGCGATTCGATCAGTGCCGTCTCTTCGCCGCAGATGTACGCGCCCGCGCCCCGATGCATGAACACATCGAAGTCGTAGCCCGAACCGCACGCATTCTTGCCAATCAGACCCGCCTGGTATGCTTCGGCGATGGCTAGCTGCATGTTCGATGCTTCGTTGTAGAACTCGCCGCGGATGTAGATGTACGCGGCCCGGGCGCCCATCGCGCGTCCCGCAACCAGACACCCTTCGATCAGCTTGTGCGGATCGTGGCGCATAATTTCGCGATCCTTGCACGTTCCGGGTTCACCCTCGTCGGCGTTCACCACCAGGTACTTCGGACGACCATCCGAAGGTTTGTTCATGAAGGACCACTTCATGCCGGTCGGAAACCCGGCACCTCCACGTCCACGCAGACCCGAAACTTTGATTTCATCTGAAAACGAAACATTTTGATATTAACCGTTTCCGTCGCTGACCCGTGGCGGACAGTGCACTTACTCAGAATCCAGTCCGTGCCCTTCAGCAGAATCTCCTTGGTCTTGTACCAATCGCCGCGCTTGAGCGCACCCTTCAGGCGCCAATCGTGGCGACCGTAAAGGTTGGTGAAAATACGGTCCTGGTCGGCCAACCCGCCGAACTTGGTTTTCGTTTGTGGTGGCGGTGCCGATGGCTGGGCCGACTGCAAACGTACCTGCTGCTTGCTCACACCGCTGCCAGCGGCCACGACCGCCGAATTCGTGCTACGCAGACCCGCCGGAACAAGAGCCGCTGCAACAACAAAAAATGTGTGGAAAATTAAGTTTATATATTGCGCAAAATTACATAATTTACACTATTGTGCTCCCGCCGTGAGGCAAATTCCAAAGATAGCGAACGTGGAACGGGAGGTTTGATGCACTTACCCAATTGCTGCCTGGGCATGCAATTAATACGCACTAGTGCGTTTGCCATTGTTGCTCGGATTTTTCACTACGCGTAAACTTTTCGCGTTTTCGTGAGGAACGTTTTCTTTTTATCGCCGACCGATTTCGCGATATTGTGGAATCAAAATAAACTGTCTAGCAAGGTGGGACATCAGCTGCTTCTACAGAAAAATTAACTAAATGTTGACGTCTAGGGGAGTTCTTTTTATGGATGTTTTAAGAAGGGCAGATGTTATTTTTCCTATCAATTAAATTGTATTTTTCATGTAAGATAGCATTCCGTTCGTAATACTTCTAATAATATACTTCTTTGTGTAAATAACATTGTGTGTGGAATGGTTGCCAACAAACAGTATTCCTTTACGTCAAACTTTGTCCTCAATATGGCTATCGTAACGGACAAATGATGTCACCTCTCGTATACGCATCTTGAATCTGGATGACAGCAATGAATGACCCAAAGGACAAGCTTTCACCGTAAGCTACAAACTGATCCGATTGTTTGACTTACCACAAAAATAATCTACAGCGGCCAAAGCGCAATCTGGTATCGCCTGTAATATCTTGAGTAATGAGAAATTTGTGTTCTATTTTAAAGCATTTGATACACAGAAAGTAAATTATTAATTAAAACACTGAAACGGCTGCCGAGACCCTGGCTAATAATTGTTTAGAAGCAGTGATCGGACATCGCATTCGCAAATACTTTTGAAACTCTCTGTGTTTTTTTTAGAAAAAAGTATTAGCCGAGTTTCATAGGCAATCTTTGGTGCCATTACTAAACCGCTGCTGGGTTAGAGCGAATAAATAAAATTTCATGGAGTGTGAAAATTTTTGTGACCAATTTTAAGGAACGAAAAAAAAACACTACAACACATTAAATCCATTGATTACTTGTTTATTACGTTTAAATTTTGCGATTATAATCCACCGGTTTTTTTTCGCACCCAATGCCATTTTTTAACTCTTGCTCATGGTATTCATTCAATTTAGAATGCAAATTCGAAAGAAACCTTTGCTAGGTAATATTCTGTTTTAATGTGTAAGTATCTGTGTATGTGTGTGTGTGTGTGCAGACGTTTTTAGTTAGGTTTACTCAGTTTAGCATGCTACGAGAGGGGTTTATTCCTGTTCTTGCACAAGGTGTACCGCTGCAATAGAGGATATGGTATGCCACCCGAAACAAAACAAAAAAAAAACGATAAACAAGCTGTTTTTTATGCACTTCGATACTGAGTAACTCTGCGGGTGGTAAATATGACTTTAACAAAACCGAATTCTCTATAACTCTATTCCTGCTTTCAAAACAACAGGAACACACTCTGGTATCCAAGCTATCCAGCGATGCTATATGTCGGGGCCATAATATGCATGCTTGCAGGGTTTCAAATGATTCCGGCATCGTTTCTTCGCTTTCTCCTTAAACGCGCTCACAACATGCTATTCAACATTTTTGCCATTTCCCTCGTACATGTGCTGATTGGAGACTATTATGTATATTCATCATATCTGTTTTCATTTTGCAACAGCAGGTGCTAATTTCCTGTTGCTTTCTAATTCACCTTTTTTAATGTAACTGAAGTGTACTGATGCCTTCCTGGTGAGTTCATGTACCTTATTAATCCCAATTCTAACGTTTAATGTTCTAGTATTTCATTAATCGCTCCCTTGCACGCCCGCTCGCTCGCGTTGGCTTTCTCTTCATTTGTGTGTGAGAGTGTGTATCTTTTTCTTTGTTTAACTTCCTTCAATTGTTTTACTAACTTGCATTGATTCTATTTTTATTGTTTTGCTTCCTTTATGCAGCTTGCTTATTTTCTTGTATGTCTTCATAAGGAACTTTCAATCACAAACCTTCACCGAAAGAATAAAAATAACAAAACACTAAAAAAAAAAAAACAATGGTTCCGATTGGCCCGCGTGCGGTTCACAGACCGGTGTTTTCCGCATTATTACTACTTGTTTTTTTTTTGTTTTCAAGTTTGCAAACAAATGTGTACCATTAGTGAGGGAAACTGATGAACGTTAATTCGGCTCTAGTTGTAATGTAACCAGTGACTCTGTTGGTTGACTGTTTGAGTGGGTAATTCGCTATCCTTCGTTTCCGATATCTGAACAAATTGTGAGTAGAAAAGGATTTGCGCACACTTTCGAAACTAAATCTCACAAATTCAAGCACACATCCATCCCTAAAACAAACCGTGTTCCCTTGTTCAATGCATTGTGTGTTTTTCTTTTTTGAATATTTTTTGCTTTCAACGAAAAGGATGACTTGATCGTCAACGGATTACACTATATTACCATTCTCTAAATCGAAACCGACACTCGCACGCACAATTTTCTCAACTACAAATTGCAATTCTGTTCGAGATATTAATAACAGGGGAAGGGATAATAAGCAAGGAGAAACAATAAATTAAATAAATACAATCTAAGTGCTGAATATTGCCAAAAACCATTTAAGGATAATGCATAAACACGCCATATAGAGCGTCGCAGTACAAAGAGAGAGAGAGAGAAAGGGGAAGGATAATATGTAGAGGAAGCGAAATCATGCACACGCAACGTGTATAATGATCGTATTTCTATCCAGGCCCTGGGTCAATCGGTTGCACACCACCCACTCACAACACTCGCTACAGTAGTGTGGCGATAGCTAGGGACAGCGACATAAAGGGACGTGCCGTAAACATAGCAGCCGGTGTCTGACCGACGCCTGACCGAGTGCTCGCAAATATTCCTTCCATTCCTCGAAACAGTGACACACCCGGTTGCGCTTAGATGATTCGCGGCATCAGGGTTGCGTAGTTGTAGTCCAGCACGACCGCCGACGTCGAATGCATCAGATGGGCGGCGGCAGCGTTGGCCGCTGCGGCGGCAGCTGCCGGCTGCACCGGAACGCCAACATTGCTGGTCGTGGGCTGCGCGGGCTTCGGGATCTTGTGCTGGAACACGCAGTGCGGTTTGCGGCAGCCACCCGGTTGATCCTCCCAAAAGCATGGGGTGGCCGAGCGCGGCTTCTCGATCTTCATGTGGCGCATGGTGCAGGTGCGATTGTAGCACTTGCCTTCCGCCCACAGCTTGCAGGTTTTCTCGTGACCGAGCGCCGCCGGCTCGTGGCGGTACTCGCAGTTGGTCCCCTTCTTACATGTCGAGTAGTAGAAGAAGTAGCAATCGTGCAGGTTCCTCGGGAGGTCCATAAATGGAGGATGGACCAACTTCCGACGAGGGGGCTGCTGCCTTTTCGACCGAAGAGCAATTTTTGAGCCCAAAGTGTGACCACGTCTGCGGGGCAGCTTCTCCGCTACGATCGGCGTTTTGATGCGTTTTTCTGTCGCACGTTGCTGCCCGTGAGTGTGTCTGCCTACACGGCCTGTGCACGACGGGGCACAAGGTTTTACCAATGCTGCACGTTCACTTTCTTCTTACTTCTTACGTCTCCAACCTCCACGACACACACACACACCAAAGAAGAACACGGCACTGTTCCAAGCGAACGCTTGGTTCGAGGGTTCTTCCGCGGGTGCGGGTGCTTGCGATCTCTATGCACGGGATAGCTCCTGCACACGGATAGCTACACTTCGGGGATTTTCGAGGCAACGAAAACGAAATAATAACCGGAACTAGAATCCTATGGCTACTTTTTTGTTGTTGTTAAAATATTTGGTAAGAGTGTGTTTATTCGAACGTCATTTTTCCACTGACGTTTCCCAAGCACCATCCACTACGCTGTCGTTTTCATCCGTCGGCATGCGCGAAGGTATGTTTGCATTCCGCGCGAAGATGTATGAATCAAATATGTGAACAATTTCTCATCTGATCTAAATAAATTTCCTATCATTCTACATTCGATCCTTACTTACCGATACCGTTTAGATAATGGTTACGATATTGTAATTATGTTTCAATCTTTTCCGTTTTTACGTTTTTAATTGCCTCTGTGCTTTTTTAAATTACATCAAATTATGTTGTGTTTAAGTTTTTCTTCATGTGTGTTTAGTATAATTTTATTATATATTCACCCCATCAAAGCTTCGCGTGTTTAATACGTTACTTAATTGGGAAGTCAGGGTACACAGTGGAACATTTAACCTGAAATATAGAGTAACAACTAAAGATAGTTTAAACGACATATTGCGCAAACGCCCGCAAAACTAATCTCGTATATTTGCGCGAAGCCTTACAACGGATCGCTAGTGATGTCAACTAAAACTGCTCCTTGGAACGGAGCGATCAATACGTCACACCTACACTACCAAACATTGCTCCTCACAACACAACAATACGACTAGAACTGTCAAGCGTGTGAAAAAAAATTAAAGTGTTTGGGCAAATTTTGTTGAAGTGTTTTTATTGAAACCGGACGCTACTGCTCACATAATTTCGTTAACACGGCTTTATCCACGATGAGTGCAGAAACTCCAACCGAAATCAGCCGCTCGATCACCGAAACAATCCTTCCGGACGAAGCAATTCCCGGCACCAGCACGCAGCACCAGGCAAGTAACACCACTAACAGGATTATTGTTGTGAACGAACAAACGGTACGAGGGTCTTTATCGGAGGATGTGTGGGTAAATAGACGTAAATTATACTTGTTCAACACTGTTGTCGTTGCGCTGAGCGATTTACGCATCACCGGTGTCTGTCTGCGCGCCGTTATCGGATTTTTTGTGCAAGAATTATTCGCGTAGACGATTCGAATCACGAACGTAACATGTTGCTAAAGTATTTTCTTCGTCCTGTGGTCCGCCATGGTATCCGCGGTGCGCATTACAGCAGCTCGTCGACTGCTGCAGTAGCTGCCGATAAACAGTTTCCCCTCGAGGGCGTACGGATTCTCGATCTTACGCGCATTGTCGCTGGCCCGTACTGTACCATGGTGCTGGGAGATCTCGGTGCGGAAGTGTACAAGATTGAACGTCCGTTCGAGGGAGACGAATCGCGCAAGTGGGGTCCACCGTTCATGCGCAACTCGAAGGATTCCGTGTACTTTATGGCCGCGAATCGTAACAAGAAGAGCGTTTGTGTGAATCTGAAGACGGGTCGAGAGGTGATCTACGAGCTTGCGAAAAAGTGCGATGTGCTGGTAGAGAACTATGTACCGGGGAAATTGGACGCGCTCGGATTGGGCTATGGGACGCTGAAAACGATCGCTCCTTCATTGGTGTACTGCTCCATCACGGGCTTCGGTTCGGAGGGACCATACAAAAGTAAGCCTGGGTATGACGTCATCGCAGCATCCATGGGTGGTCTATTGCACATTACCGGAAGCGAGAACGGTCCCCCGGCCAAGGTTGGCATAGCGATCACAGACATTGCCACCGGGCTGTACGCGCACGGTGCAATACTTGCCGCACTGCTGCAGAGACACCGCACCGGTCGGGGCCAAAAGATAGACGTTAATCTGTTCTCCACCCAGGTCGCCTGTTTGATTAATGTCGCGAGCAATTACCTGAACGCCGGCAAAGAAGCCAAACGGTGGGGAACGGCGCACGAAAGTATCGTACCGTACGAGGCGTTCGAAACACAGACAGGCTTCATTACTCTTGGCTGCGGGAGCGATGCACAGTTCGTTGCGCTCTGTCGTTTGTTGGGTGTTGAGGAGTTAGCGCAGGATGTGCGTTTTAGGAACAACCGAACGCGAGTCACCCACCGCAAGGAGCTGATCGGAATCCTTTCGGAGATTCTAAAACAGAAATCTTCCTCGGAGTGGATGGACATTTTTGCAGACGCTTCTTTCCCGGTCGGTCCGATCAATAGTATGAAGGAGGTGTTTGAAGATCGTCACGTGCAGGCGATCGGGTTAGTGAAGACGCTTCCACATCCGACAGCCGAGCAAGTGAAGCTCGTCGGGCCGCCTGTTGTGTACGGCGAGGCGAGGAATGAAATTACATCCATTCCACCGCAATTAGGTCAACACACGGACGAGGTGCTGCGTACGTTGCTCGGGTACGGAGATGCCGAAATGGAGCGGCTCCGTGTCGCAAAAATCGTTCAATAAACTATCCCAGTGACGACTGGCATTGGAATGTATTTAAACACCGAATACAACACCGTTCCCGATGCGTTGATCCGAAACGTAGTTACCGACCGATTTTTCATTCATGTATTTTAGGAACCACCCGTGTTGCGATTACGGTTGCAAAAGCCACGCAACGGCAAGAAGGTACAGTGGACGAACGGAACCGTGGACAATGAGCACATGAACAAGAAAAAGTCCAAATGCTGCTGCATCTACGTCAAACCGCGGGCTTTCGGCGAAAGTTCGTCCGAAAGTGAGGACGAGTGTGAACATTGCTTCGGTCATGTCGAGCTGAAGAAGAAGAACCAGAAAGTTCCACCGATGCCGGCGAAACGCGACGACGGAGGCAATGATGATGACGATGATGGTGATGCAAATAATCCAGATGATATTGATGGAGTTCCGGGTTCCATGCCTTCGTCGGGATGTAGATCTGGAGAACCATCGGCAGTGCCCAGCGGTCAATAGATGTGTTGCTGGTGCTGGACCCTGATAGAATGAATCATGCTGGAATATTGTGTCAACGATAGCGCCAGTCAACCATTGTCGAAGACATTAACAAAACACACCAATACGCTAACTATGGACAACTTTTAATGTATTATCTCGAACCAAATCTGTATATAAATCCATCGTTGTTAAATTGACCGTCTAAGGAAGTATTTACGTTCTGGATTTTTTTCTAATTGAAAGAATTTGAGGTTTGTATCATTCGCTTGTACAGAATGTGAAATGTGAGGGTGAGTGTAAATTTGAAGGAGATGTTAAATTAGGCCCTTGAAACAAAAGGGTACAGGTAATTTAAAAAAAATCATTAATATCTTGAAGTTGTAAGGCAAAATTTTGGAACATGAAAATTGGTGTTATTATTTGAAGTTTTGAACCAAGTATCATACACGCTAGTGTATTGTGCTGAGAATGGTACCCAAGCAACATTTGTGTGTATTATTTTTGCGAATTAGGTTAAAATATACCCCACCCGGCAATATCCGAATATTTATTTCGTAGTCCAACACTTAATTAAACCGCATCTAAGTATATTTCTATGCGTTTAAAACAATCTTGAAAGTTCTCATTCCAGACGGTTCTCTCAGCTGGTTCTCTATTGTGACATTCGGCAGCGAACGAAAGTTGTTTTGAAACAGCACGCCAGATTCCAATAAGAAAACGCTACATGGGTCTACAGCTGTCAGCGCTTATTTTTATTTGCACAGCGATAGTTTTTTGTACACCTTCTGGTGCGATTCATTATTTTTGTTGTGCGAAAAAATAATTACCGATGGAGTTAATATAAAGTTCGATAACGAAAACGATCCGCGCTGCGCCGATACCGGAATGGCGTCTTAGAAAAGTATCCATTTTCGTAGTTATTTTTGTGCGCGGCGTGGTTGTTGTTTGCGCCTCAGCGTGAACGAAAATATCAACCAGCGAAGAAACGAGAGAAAGGAAGGAAAACCAGTAGTCAAACACAGACCGATAGTGAAAGTGCGCGGCTTCAACTTCCGCAGCTCGCAGTTTGTGGGGTGAGTGCGTTTGAAAAACATTAACGCGGGGGCGTTGCAACGATCCCACACGAATTTCCCCATGGCACATATTGGCGACGACGTACCGATGGCTGACGCCAGCGACGACAGCCCGCTGGAGGCACAAAGTCGCGTCCGCGAAAGCATGGAATCGAACAGTTCGTTCAGCTCGGGCAGCGATCCGGACGGAGACGACGGAACGTACAACGACAACAGCCCTTGGGTCTTCCTGCCCGAGCCGCTGTTCATCAAGATCTTCCTGCAGCTGCGGGCGCGCGACGTGCTGAACGCGGGCCAGTGCTGCAAACGGTGGTACAAGCTGTCGAAGGATGACTACATCTGGCGCAAGTACTTCCGGCACGAGTTTAACGTGGACCCATCGATACCACTGAAACGGGGTAAGTTGAGCTGGTTGGCCAATTGCATTCAAAAGGGATTCATCATTCAATTGACGCACTGTCGGTGACATAATGCACCGACTAGACGCACACAGTAATAAAATACTGCGCAGCAAACAGCACGCGCCGGCAGTCGAATGGCCGTAGAGGGTAGACGGCGAGAGGTGGATTATTTATTTACATGTTTCTTTTTTTGTTGTTATTTTCGTTCTAAACTCTCACAGGTGCAGAATCTTGGCGGGCCGAGTACCGCCGGTTGACAAATAATGTACCGATGGTTATGACGGACGTGCTGACCTCGCATTCCCACCAGGTGCTGCACGTTAGCTTTTCACACAACGGGAAAATGTTTGCCACATGTTCCAAGGATGGGTTTGTGATCGTAAGTGAACATTGATAAATAGTCAATTCTAATACTATCCAGTCGAATCTTCATCGCTTCCTTTGTTCTTCATAGGTGTGGAATTCGGCGTATCCGTCAACGATACGAGATTCCTACGATATGCGCAAGCTAAGCTGGAAGTACACACAATTTTCCCAGTTTAATCAAAGCGACACACTATTGCTCGTCTCGGGTGTTCACTTCGGTTCACCCCACAGCACTTCTGGCGAGATTGCGGTGTTCACTGTACAGAGTAAGTAAATTGATAAAGCCGGCACGGTGTATGGTTGCTGTGTTATGACGAAACGTTGTTAAACGATCGTGTTAATGAAATGACAAATCTTACCAAAACAAAAAAAAATTTTATTGGTAACGGTTTTTGAAGTTACGATGGTAGTTGCTGTTATGACGAAAAAAAAATCTCAAAATATTGCTGTTGAAACCGACTGAATGAGGTTACAACATGGGCACATCTGGAACTAGAACCCGACATGAGGTGAGAGTCGAAAATAGACTCTTGTTTTGTTTCGATTTTATTGAAACAACGGCTTTAATTGGAGATACTATATGTTAGAAAATAAAAAAATGAAAGTTTTTTTGAATGCCTTGAAGTGATACGTTGTGAGCCAAATAATTACTTTTTTTATTCTCCAAAAAACGCCGTTCTCATTACGATCATTTCTATTTATATCTTCTATGCTCCTGGCGAACTTTCCCGCTTTTCGGAGGGACCGCATGTCAGGGTTTCCCAACTTGTCAGGGTTTCCAACACTACCAATATTCCAAAAATCATCTCACATAGCGTACTGACGCTGAATATTGTTCAGTTCCTAATCAATCGTGGTCAAAACTATGACATGAGGCACGAAATAGTGAAGCACATTACTCATGCATTTGTCATGAATTATTTCTCTAGGTTTGATGTTGTTGTAGATGTTCATTTCCTGTAATAAAACTATTAGTTACGACATTTTTCGTAACGTTGAACGATTTTCAAACTGGTTGTACATTGGTACCTGTATTCTGCGAATCGAATATTGAGTATAATGTTTGATTTATCTACGTTTTATTACAGACGGATTCAAGTTAAAGTGTCGTGTGACGAATCGACCCTATGATATATTCGGAACCTGGTTCAGCGATCAGCATTTGCTGTCGGGCGATCTAAGCTGGTTGGCGCATCTGGTCAGCTCGTCGATACTTTGGCTGAACAAAGCGAACCAGGAGGTCGACTCGGAGCACACGCCGGTACGAAATCAAATGTACCGTTTCTACAATCGCAATGCCAGCTCCATACGCGCGATCATGGTGGCCAATTGTCCGTGGTTGAGTGATGATATCGAAGCGAGAAGCGGAAATGAGGCAGCGGCGACCGCCGACGGACGGCAGAAGGCATCGGACGAAGAACCCGGCACCAGCGGTTCCAGTGATCGGCGGGCGGGAAATCCATTGTCCCACTACCAGATGAGTCAGGATGTAGACTCCGACGATGAACAGGACGATGGGGTGGATGATGGCGAGTTTTTACTTCGGGACGCGGCATCGAAAAGCTGCGTATTCATACGCAATTTTTGCTTCTTTTTTTCTTCATCTCACGGTCCCACAGGTCAGGATCATCAGGTAGCGGAGGACGTGCCGTACCAGTTGCTAGTCGGTGATCAGGCCGACTACGCAAGCCCCATACAGTATCTCGAGGAGTTTCGGCAGGAGTATGAAGAATCTTATTACGAATCTTCGGACGATTGTCTGGAAGATGACGAGGACGATGCGGACGAGGACGAACTGTCCGAGGGCGAGGACGATCTGGAAAACCTTTGCCCAAAGTATCTCATCTTTTCGACGGGCTCGAAAACGTACACACCGCACCAGATCGGCTTCAAGCGGATCACGAGCGTGAACTTCCCCCGCCGGCTCGATCCGGGACCGTCGCTGCGGGAGCGGATTGCGTTGCGCGACCGGCAGCGCGAGATGCAGGTAATTATGGCCGAGATGTCACCGGAAGAAATCCGCCTGCAGTATATCTTACAGAACGAGGACCCGCCGCTGGAACCGAACTGGGCGAACTACGAGTCGGTGGCCGATCGGTTCGACAAGGTGGACAAGCTGATCGATCTGCACGGGCACATCATCGGCATGGGGCTGAGTCCGGACCATCGCTATCTGTACGTTAACAGTCGACCGTGGCCGAAAAACTGCGTCATCCGTAATCCGCTCGATCCGCCGGCGATCGCGCAGGAGATTGACATACACGTGATCGATCTGATGACGCTGAAGAAGGTCGGCAAGATGCTACGGGCGCACAAGGCCTACACGCCCAACACCGAGTGTTTCTTCATCTTTCTGGACGTCTGTGATAATTATGTTGCCAGGTAGGTGTTTGCTTTTGGATGGACTTTTGCCATTTCTTTTAAACGCCATTCTATGGTGTTTTTTTGGTGCAGGAGATTTGAGGTTTATACCATACAAAAAACAAGTAAAACTTTTGTTTTGCATCGTTATTATAAATAATGTCTGAGAAAATGATGAAGAATGTTAAAACTAATGACAAAATGTTGGTTGAAGTAAGACAATAGATAGTGTCGCGTATCGTTTTGGGAAAGTTAAATTAACAGCTAGAGCTTATTTTATGATTGGTAAGAGTAATTGACACTTTTGCAACCTCATTTTCATTCAATGGTCGAATTGAGTTTGTTAAATACCACATTGGAAAATAGTAGAGCGTGGGAAAGGTAGAGCAGAGGCTTTTGTTTCCTTTATCTAATACTTGTAATTATGCCTGGCCGGCTATCTAACACGACAAAATTGTTGAAGGTATTTTGGTATGACATGGCGAGAAAATATAAATATTTGTTCAGAATCTCAGAGGAGAAACACCTTCAGGGTCAAAGTCTCTATACAAATTAAAAAACATTCGCTAGAAAACTAACCGATTGCATGCACTCTGATGCCAAAATCGTCAGTTCCGGTGAGATGTTGTGGTGGAAGATTTCGAAAAAAATCAAGGATAGAACATTATTCTAAACGACTGCATCCGGAAAATCATGCAATTGTGTTGTCAATTGCAATTGCAATGCAATTGTGTTCTCTTAGGAAAATCTTATTTAAAAAATAGCTTTTTGAGCATTTCGCGATGTAGAAGTGAAGGCTTTATTATGAAGAGCTGAATTGTATGTTCTCTGTGTGTTATTATTTTCCTCTCTCTAGAATCGGTATGAGCTCTTCCATTCGTTATTACTACTCGATGACAAGGTTGACCCGCAATAGTTTCACAGATTATTTTTTTATACATACAAACTTCCAAGATATAAAAGAAAAGATAATAAGAAATTTTAGCGGTAGCCTTTAAAAAATGCAAATGAATTAGATTACGTCTAGTTTTAATGGTGTTTCCTTCCACAGTGGCGCTGAAGACATGCATGCATACCTTTGGGACCGTTACTATGGCGTTTGTTTGGCCAAATACCAGCACGCCGATGTGGTGAACAGCGTTGCCTTCAATCCACGTGATAATGAGATGCTTGTGACCACCAGCGATGACTACGAGATTAAGGTAATTGTACCGTCGTTCACATCGTAAGTCGGTTTGCCGTTACATTTACCCTGTTTCCCGTCCAATCCAAACAGATCTGGCGATCGCTATCGAAAGCGCAAAAACTGGGCATACCAACGGGTAACCGAGCGGCTGAATTTCGAAAACAGAAAAACAACCGTCCCGGACCGCATCACCAGCAACAGCAACAGCAGCAGCAGCAGCAGCAGCAGCAGCAGCAGCAGCCACATCAGCCACAACCGTTACAACAGCAATATCCGTACGATATGCGATCGTTCGTGTAAGTGACATTTACACGCACAGTCTGCTAACGTTGTGGAGTGTCAAGTGTGGTCTGCCGTTGCCGCTGTTTCGTGCACTTGCGAGCGAGAAATAAGAGTGACTATCAATGCTCTAGTCCTGTGAGAAGCAGTACACATACATCCCAGGCAAAAGCACAGCTCATCCAGTTTGAGGCAGTGACAGTGACACAGATCTGACATTGCATGGATGCGTATTGCTTTGGTTTGTTTTATTTTGTATAAGAAGAGAGCGCGCGCGCGTGTGAGAGAGAGAGAGAGAGAGAGAGAGAGAGAGAGGGAAGAATCTTATTTAATATCGTTAATCCATCACAGCCACTTATATTCGTTATTGCTGTTGAATGTGTTGAAATAACGTTTCCGTTTTTTCCGCACCCATATCCAACCTGGTTCAGTGTCAATGCGGAAACTAGTTTTTCTACATCCATTATAATACGAACACATGTAAAGAGTTTATACGAACAAAACGTACATCATACATTGTTACTTTCGCCGCTGATTGCTTTGGGTAGCGGTATTTTTTTATGGAACGTATTTTTTTTATTAATACCGAGTTAGTAGTAGAGGAACGTGTGTTGTTGTTGATAGTTGTGAAATTTTAATAAAAAAAACAAAATCAAGTCGTGAACTGTGTTTAGGAACCGTACCAGTCTTAACGTTTAGCAAATAATAAGATTATGAATTGCTAGCATTTTAGCGCGGAAGAAAATTGTTGTGTCTCGTTTTTTTTTCAATGTTACTGCTGTTTATGGTTGTTAAGAAAAGAGTATCCGAAAACTGATATATTTCAATCACCAACTTATTACACCTGTTGATAATACTGAGATATTTAAATGTTATTATTAAAGTGACATATCAATTGAGTTTGTGGAATCATATTTTAATTCTCATAGGAAGAGGTCATTTTCAACCATTGACCAACAGATGGCGCCACACACAGGCGGGCCAATAGAATGCGCTTCTTCAAGGATCGGTAGAAATCACGGCCAAAAGGTGGCGCTAAACATAAACATATTTTTGGAACATTATAAAGCGTTCAAGGTTTGGTTCGCTGTCGAGTTAGAAAGACGCCTTAGCAAACAGTGTGACACAAAGCCTAAAGTCAACTTAAAGGCATCTTGCAGCTGAACCTACATGCAGTCTTTCCTAGTTTTTGTTGTATTTTGGGCTAAATGATAATAAAGAATGGGCGCCTCCATCGATAAAATGTGTGTTTAACAGGAAGTCGATCGGAAAACTGTACATACTCTTAAAAGTAAACATTTTCATATAATTTTGAAGGGTTAAAAGTCAGGAAATCTGGTAACAATACAGATCCTCGTATTGTAGGAAACAGAACAAATAAAAAAGGCTAACTCATGAGCTAGGGATTATTTTCCGAATCGGTGCAGAAATCCCGGAGATCCTTTGTGCTTGAATGCAATGTAGTGTTGCTGTATTTATTCGGTAACATAACTGTACATTTTTCCGTTTTGAAATTGTATGTAAAATCCTAATAGGTTTTGTACAGGAATAAACAGCGTGGACATGTTTTCAACTTATTTTTCAAAAGTTAATAAACTCAAAAGTTCAAAAGTTCAAGCTCCAAACTCGTCCCACAGTGTCGTGTAGCAGTATTTTAACATACGGAGAAAGATTGTAAATGTTTCTTTGATTGTGCACGAATCGAAGGATGGCATTCTTTATGTTCTAAAAGTGGCGATCGTAGTAGACTTTCCACGTGTTTCCGAGTAGCTTTCAACCGTTGAATTCGACACTGCCATGATTTTATTTGGTATAATACGCAAAAAATCGTTTTAAAGCATGTTTACAACATGTGACCAACCTAAAATCAAATTACATTATCAAATTAATCAAAAAATATATTCAAAATTTACCACAAATTGTTGATGATAGAAAACATGAAATAAAGTTTTCATTGTGATATCCATTTTAAACTAATACATCAAACATGTTTTCTTATACAGCTGATAGTAGAGCCTCCAAAAAATTTGAAACTATAGAAGCGCATCTTGGTTATTATGAAATATTTTTTGAGTGCCGGAAAATGGCAACTCTTTGTCACAACGTGGAAATATGCAACAGAAGTGAAATTTTGTACTAATTTAAGATATTTGCTGTCAACTTTTAAAAATATCGTAAGGATAAACTTATTTTTTCTAATTATATCGAGCATAAATGGAATGTACAATAAGGGCGAAACAAAAGGGGAGAAATAGTTTAAAAAGATTAACGCAGTTTAAAAACTCTACATACATCACAAATTCCACCGATTGTGCTTCGACTGGCCTTACTTTCCATTCAATTACTATCAATAATTTAATTAACGATAAGTGGTGCAAGGCAAGGAAAGGTTAATGGCTTTTGTTCTGTTATCAAATTGTGCCAGAAGGCGTATAAATAACACCTAGAGTGTGTTGCACTATCACCAACCGATGCCATTCTTACCGCTGTCCGATCGTTGCTGACAACACGCGAGATGCACAATTGATTCACCGACTTCAATAGGGCAACATCATAAATGTTACGGTTGCCGAACTTTCCCCCAAAAACGGGTCATACCTATGACCAGTGGGCAGAAAGAACAGAATTTATTGTTCACTCATCACACCTTATAGCCTATTGATCAACACAGTTTTAAAAACAAATAGACGCTAACAGTAACGTACACTTACACATAGACGCACGGACTTACAGTCGTACGCATCACGTATCATGTTTAAACGCATGATTGCTGATCGGTTCTGGATTCACTTTGTATCTCTGCTGCTGCTGCTGCTGTTGACGTTCCTTTTGCTCCGCCATTTCACGCTCACCGTACAGATCCAACGTTTTGCCGTAATACCAAACAAGCCCATCGAAGAACACGCCAACCGATGTAAGACCTGTGGAGATCGATCGATTTCAAATATTTCCGAAAATCGAAAATTTCAACCGCATCTCCATGCACACTTACACAACGCCGTTATGTTGATGTAATACCGGAACAGTCGCTGATCGTACAGCTGACAGTTGCCCCGCTTTCCGCACTCTTCCGTCCACACGAGGCACGTGCTGTCGATGATTCGACCGTAGATGATCGGTCCGGGAATAAGCGCAAACAGGCTGATCATCATCAGGATCAGACCTTGGGTGAATGATTTGTCCTGCTTTGAAACGCACCTAGAAAACGAAATCGAACGCCCATTAGTATGGTCTACATACATTTCTAGCTGCGACATAACTCTACATAATAGCGCGCAACATATTTCATTCATAGTTCTTATTTGTTAGGCTGTCTTTTGGCAAGAAGAAAAAACACTTATTCCCTATTACGAGAAAGGCAAGATGCGTAATTTTCAAAGAATTCATCGTTGTTGCCAAACAAACTGTTAAATAATTAAATTATCATAAGGTAGTTTTTCCTCTTTGATGAGCGGAAAATATGAAATCATGCTCAACTGATGTAAATACTAGGCTGCTTCATGAACGCATTTGATCTGCTGCGATAAGCAATTCTTCTTTTTCTTCATCGTTTGACTAATCACTGGTGGAATCAAATTGATATCGTGCTAGAGTTTTACCCCTTTGTGAGCTAGATAGCAACAGTGGCGCCCTCTTTTGAGGGATAGCGACATTTTCAAAAAATTTCTTTTTTTAAATCTGTTCAGCACCAAAACAGGCGAAACCTAATTCATATCACTTAAACAAACTCATCGTGTGGGTAAATTTGCATTATTCGTTTGAGAAGATATGTAAGATCTCATAATCTAATTAATATTTTTGTACCGACGTACCGATAGTTGACCAGCAGATTACCGATTCGGCCCGATGCACCGAGACAGTTGATGATGCTGGAGATGATCGAAAAGAGATAGAAACCCAGGGCACAACCCTTGAGGCAGGCTCCCGGCACCAGCCGAGCCGAGTACAGAATACTGTCCGGCGGACTGGGCGTTGTGCCTGCTGTTTCCGGTGTCGATTCACTATCGATCGTTTCCGTCGCACGTTTTCTTCTTTTGCTTTGTGCTGGCTGCTCGCTAGATGAGGTATCGTCCGGTAGTGGAGAAGGATTGGCTTCGGCGCTGCCGGCTGTAGTATCGTTTAAAGTTGCAGCACCGTCTGCTTCACTTTCATCGTGCGTAAGCGTGTAGTTGACGACCGTTTCATTTCCAGCGAGTAATTGAATCGTATCCGTCCCGACATCGGTCACCACCTCCGAATGTCCAACCGTGGACGAATGTGTCACTGTGGTGGTAAAAGTTGTTGTACTTTCGACGACTCCAACCGTAATGGTTGCGGGCGAGTAAGGGTTCGTCGTCTGCGGCCATGTACCAAGCGTCGTAAACGGACCGGACGTTGTTGAACGCTCCCAGGGAAGTTTCGTGATTGGTGAATAGTTTTCATTCTGACAGGTGCAGCTGTCGTAATACTTTTCGGCCGTGTGCCACTGGTCGCACCCGGCATGGCACGCCGAGAAGAAGGTGATGCCGGTTTCCTCCTGACAGATCGGACTGTACGGGATGCCCTCGCAGTGGCAGTGGCTGTTGCATTCCGTCGTAAGGTTCAGTCGACCCTTCACCAGCGGCATGGTACCGTCCGGGCACGTTAGGAACAGGTAGGAAATCTGACCGGCCATATATCCCGCACCAACGATCACGTTCCAGAACAGGAGCTTCTTCGGTGATGGTTTCTTTTTCGATATAACGATGCCGGATATGAGGAAACCGGCCACCATGCCGAACAGTGTTATCGGCCCCGTTATGACGGTGGCATTAGCGGTGGACTTGTGGAACTGCACCTCGATGTACTTGCTGAGGAATGTGATGTATCCGCTGGAACCGAGAATGTAGAAGATCCCCGACAGGATGTTGAACATGAGAAGCTTGTTCTTGAGCAGGCGCATCAACGCGCGCGGGAAGTCTGTAAATTGGGCAAAAGTCATTAGTGCGATCCCAGCCTACTACGATTAGTCTAATCTATTTACCTTTCAGCTGCGGAAACTCGACGATGCTTTCTGCAAACTCGGATGCATTCTCCGAAACGGTTCGTTGCTGCCGTTTACTGAGACTTTGTTTTTCCTTTCCGAAAGCTTCCGCATCGTTCATCAGGATCACGGGTACGGTGGAGTGAGGTCGTTTCGAGCTCGAGTCGCTAGGTTTAGATTTCTTCGGAATTTCCTTCGGGAACATGCCGATGAGCAGGGCGAAGACCATCATAGCGACACCGAGCAGAATCCAGCCCAACCACCACGCACCAAGCCACCGCGGATCGGAACTATCGATGATGGGCGTCTTGGTTGGATCGATGTAGATCTTCAGTGCAAAGTATCCTGCAATGGGAAAGGGCATGTACCGAAATCAGTTGGAAATACGTTTAAACCCAAGAGCTTCTCTACCTACCAAGGGCAAAACCAACAACAGGACCAAAAGTGCGCAACGAGGACGCGTACGCCAGCATCAGCGGTGTGTTGGTCTTTTTCGTGTTGTCGTCCAAGTACGTTTGGCCAAGCGAATAGTAGAGCGTGTTGCCGATACCGAGCACAAACTGCGACAGGAAGATCAGCACCAACGGTACGACCGATATCGTCTCCAGGCACTCCTTCGACGCGGACGTACCCAAACACAGCCGGTTCGTGCTTTTGACCATGATCGTGTAGTTTTGGTGCGACCGGATGCGCGCTTCGTCCTCTTCCCGCTCGCGGATGTACTCTTTGGTGAGCTGTAACGCCTCATCACCCGCACCGTAGATGAAGTGGGGCAGGGCGAGGATGAAACAGGATAGTGCACAAAACACCACGCCCCAGGCTATCCATCGCGGCCGGTTCCGGTGGCCACCAACGTACGAGAGGATAAGCGATAGCAGTATCTGAGATATCTCGTTACCGCTCAGGATGATACCTGGACGAAAGAGCAAGAAACGCGCGCGGTAAGTCCAAAATGCGAATGTACACAACCGGGACCGGGAAAGTTAGGGCGTGCTAAATGAGGTGCGAGCGATAAAGTTAACGTCTTTGGAAGCAATCAATCAATCCCGCCCGTCATTCAATCAATCATTTAATCTACTGGCGCCGTATGTTTAGTTTCTATCGCCGCAGAACTGTAGAAGATATGTACTGCGATTGCACTATTTGCCCGAAATCTGTCAAAAGGATAAGGAGGATTATTTTTTGCCGTTTTGAATGGACATTGTTGTGCTCACATCGACCAAAAAATATCTGTACATAAAATGAGTTCGAGCGCTGCAACTGTAAAAGTGCATTTAAATCGCATGAGAGAGTTGCTTGCTACAAACATTCGATTAAAGGTTTACTTTTGAGAGAAATTGTGTTTCGATCAGATGAGCTACAAAAGGAGCAACATGGAATATATTTTAAGCGTTGGAAAAGTAAGTCTCTGCTCACTTCTCTCTTCGGCGTTACGAGCGAGGTTATGCCTGCCGTTTTACTGGCTTACTAGATTGATTTTACCACCACAATTGTTTAGTCACTCTTCGCTAGGGAGATACGATTCGATTGGGATCATGGTACCAGTCCTGCCGTGTGAAAGACCGGTGCCGCTACCACTACACCACCGGGCCGCTCTCAAGTTAGTAAGTAGTTGTTCAATAATCCATATATTGTTACGTTAGCCGATAATAAGATCTTGGTGCCACGTTATATATCAACAATAATATTTCATTGTTCCACTGGAGAACTGTGATATTGAGATTCTTTTTTTTGCTAAATAGGAATTATAAATTTCCAAAAATATGCCTATATCACCACAAACATTGGAGTACCTATAGCGAACCTCCAAACAATACATTCCAAGGCCAAGGATAAAGACTCGCACTCCTTTGTTGTGGGATGATAGCTTCTGTAAACAGCTGTTTGTAAACCGATAACAATATGTACTATTCCACGTCGTGCCACTACCGGAATATCGCCCTGTATCAAAATCGAATTACATGTGACGTTGACGTTGGCGTCCGCTTTTGATAAGTATCGACTACAGGCGGTTATCTTTCGCGATTAGTTGGTGGCATACGCTGCCAATCGAATGGCCACTATCCTAGGCCCAAGGAGTCCGTTTCACGTTACTATTTGTGCAGCAGTCGAGCAGGAATAGTGATACCGTATCGAGCACTACTCCAATGGTTATCGGTGCGGGATTACGGTTTGGAGGTCGCTACGAACAAGTGGCATTCGGCACTGCGGTTATTGACTTTGGTGATAAATACTTTGGTTGATAGCTGTTTTAAAGTGCTGCAGAGTGTGCTGAATTCTTCAAGTCATTAACGCTGGCATAGTGAACACTTTTACAAACTTTCCATTGACGCGCTCGCGAAACGCTGTGTCAGAATGTACACACACACACACTAACCGCGTTTAGTGCACACGGTAGCTACTAATAAAGGGCATATGGGCACATTGTTACTGCAGCCTTCTCACGAGTGGAGGTCCACCGTGGAAGTCGACTGGAAGCGAAATATCAATCGGGAGCAAGCACTAACAATCGCCGAAGTCTAGACGAGTCTCGCGAATGTGTCAAAAGATAAGCCGTTTCGTGCTGATAAAGCGTGAGAGTATCGACGAGCGTGGCACCAACAGTGTTGCACTAGCTTACATCCAATCCACCGCACGTTCGTTTCGCTCCAACCTGCTTTTCGCATCCACCGTGTACGTACCTGTGGTTGAGGAAGGAATTTTGAAGCGTTTCTCCAGCGTGGTGAGTGTGATGATGAAGTAGATGTAAGCCATCGCCTGGACGGTGCCGAGAAACCCGTACACCATGATGAACGATTTCGGCGTGGCGAATCGCTGCAACCAGGCCGGATGCCAGCAGGATATGCCGCAGAGTAGGTTGGACTTCATTTTGGCACCCGGGTATTCGCTTCCGCGCAGCACCAGCACCCACTAATTCACAAAACAGTCCACCCGAATGCGGGGAGGCAGCACTATGTAGACAAAATGCACTCCGCTGCAGAGGCGGACGGTGGTAAGACGTCGAAAAATGCTCAATGTTCGTATGCCGGACTTGATTTGCGGTGAACTCGATCACTCGACACTCGTATGATGTGCGATCGCGCTGTGGACGTCCCGAAAATCACTTTCATGGCGTGCGCACGTCCCACGACCTGGAAGACGGTGAAAGATGAAGGAGTACGGCTTGGGATGATGCACGGCACTTGATTCGATAATCAAACTGGTAGCGCATCCGCAATTCCGCGCCCACAAACGGTGCAGGACGTTGGCGGTACGGCAGGATTTTCACCGTCGCGGGACAACCCGGTTAGCAACCTAACCAGCGCACGACTGTTGCCCGATTGATTGATAAAGGCGGCGAGATTCGGCGTTGGACCGTCGCCGCATCGTAGGTGCGGAGATAATCACGTCATTTATCGGAGCAGAGTGAACCAGGAACTGTTTCAAGCCGACTCGACGGGGACTCGACGGTGGAGGGGTTGAGCATGAGTGGGCAGTTTTTCCTTTTTAATAGACCATGATTAGGTTGAATTTTACGACAAGTGCGATTGAATCCTCCTCTCATGTTGTCAACAGAATGTCAACGAACATTCGATGAAAGCATGCATAATTTGTACGTGGCTTGATAGTCGTGGCTAGGTTTATTGATACGAGCCGCCATATTACGGAGGTGTATCGCGATAACACAGACGATGGCTCCCACAATGCGTGTGGCGTGGTGTCGACTGGTGTCGCTGTCGTCGTTGGGTTTTTTTTTTGAGGTACTATCGCAGGATTAGGGGACGATAAGGAACAATTTCAAATTACGTCGATCACATGGCAAAATTTGCTCGAACATGAAAGGGGTGTTTTATCATATTTTCGAGAGTTTTGGCGTTTACGCTGCCGTTCAATGGAGAATTGATTTTTCGGTTTGGATTAAGGAGGAGGTACAGCAAGCAGAAGAAAGAATTATTTTTACTCACTCCGGTGACTCCGGTGGTATGTTGAGGCAGGTAGGAAATATACCAGCACTAACCTTTGGTAACGATACCAACTAAGATTTCTATCGTACAATTTCTGACGACTATTCTACTCGTCCAAACGGAGATTAATATCAACGGGCAAGGCAATTCCCTTTATGAAGTGATTATCAAGGATCTTATCGCTGTCCGAAATGTATGTATGTTATTTTTCGATCCAAACAATAACAATGAATACATGACTGTGTTCTCCCATCCTCCTCCTCCGATAGAGTATTGTGCTAGGCTCTTGTTGATGTTGGATAGCAATAAAACGATAACAGACTGCACTGACTCGTCTCAGGAGAAAGCATAGAAGAAAATATACCACCGTTAGCCGGCTAGCGATCGAATACAAACAGATCAAGAACTGTTACTGTATGTATTTATATCTTGTTTGTGCAGCTAATCAAATTGCATGATGTAAGCTTTCCTATTTTGTTCTATTTGCCCTTTTTTATTCTATATGTTGTTTATCAATCTAGTTACTAAACTCTGTAGGATTATTTTATTTGTTGGATATTTCAATAATTTATTATATTTTAAAGCTTTTTCACTTAAATTGTATTCACTTTTACACCAGGCGTTACGTTGCGCCTAATCTGGCAAATTACCAACTGGCAATTATAAATGGGCGCGAAAAATGGCGTGATAAATAACAGTTGTGTTTGGTAATAAGAATACAATATAAAAATACTCTCTTCCAATTCAACAACGATGCGAGTAATTCAATTTTTCCGTGCTGAATTACTGTGCTTCAGTGCTGTGCTTCCGAAATCGCACTACATAACTTCCAAGTACTTTGGATCGTTAAAAACTCACGGTCACGGTGTTTGTTTACAAAATCACAATAAAAGCGAAATGTGTTTTTTTGCAATTTTAACAGCTTTGTTTGCTCCATTTATTCTGGCAAATCAGACAATGCTACTGGAAATGGTGCATCAAATAGTGTTTCTCTTCACAATTGTCTGTTGAAGCTGTGGCTGATGTATAAAAAGTTTCACTATATCATTCAGACCATACTTTTTTCTTTAAATACAATCCTAACAGGAGAATGCCTTTTGAGCTGCTTAAACGTTTGAGCGTTTAGTTACTGTACCATTCCTGGGGTAATGTTATTTTATAGGGATTTTTGGTCTCCTACCAATTCATCATCCAAAACAGGGTATGTTAGGGCCATGAATTTCCTATTATCACATTGTGCACAAAGTTCTGAGTTCTGAATGTAACAAATACCTTATGATACTCCAAGTATTGATTTGGAAAGGGATAGGTAAACTATTGTTATATTGTAAACTCGAGAATCAAAACTTTTAACCAAACATTAGTTCATGATCCCAATGGATGGATCGTGTTATTGCAACCTTAACTATTGGAACCTTGGATGGACGAATCCATCGAAAGCACATATTTACTGCAAATCACGCAGTCAGTTCTCGAACGTAAAGCTGGCTAGCAAAAATAATAATAATAAAACCGTTTTTACACCGTTATGGTCGGTTGCGGTAAACAAATCGAACGTTTCCCCACCTATGTCACGAAAGGATGATGGGCCGTTGTCGAAGAACGTAATGCGCACAACTTAGAACCGGTTTTTCTTTCGATTTCTATGCCAACACTTCACCGTCTAGCTATTTTTTTTTACCACCATCCGCTCAAGACCCTTTCGGTGTCTGAAAAATTGAGTACAGCAGTCAATAAACCGTGGGTTTGGATCTAGGCCATAGAGGATGCCGCGTTGTCTACTGGAAACGATCGACTAAAATGTACACCTTAAATCGCTGTTAGCTGCAAAAACTGTTGAGCTTGCAGCTAAAGTTTGTTAAAAGTTATTGCTGTTTCAATTGATGGCCACAAAAACCAATATTTATAAACTAACATTCTGTAGCAACATAAAACAACGGCGCTCGAGATAAGAAACTGGAGGCCGTAAGTCACACATTGTCGAATGACATCTTTGTTTGGAGAACGGAAAACGTGCTAATGCTAATGCCATGCCGTGTCCGAACAAACGGGCATATTAATGTTCGAAAAATACTTCACATAGCTAATCACCTCATTTTGGATGTCGTAAAAACCACACTCTCACACATGCATGCACCAAATGATGGGATAGAAATTAGCGTGTACGTTCTGGAAACAGCGATCGTCAGTTTTTGCACCATCCGGTTGGCTGCGTGTTTGACGTGGATCGAATGGGATAACGCTTAATTCAACACCGTGCTATTTGATTTTCGTTATTTGTGCCAGCATTTTTTGCCATTCGAACAAGTTGCAGAGTGCAACAATAGGGCACCGGTACCGGCAGATGATCATCGGGGGTTGGCTTTATCAAACATTAGTTTGCCACACGAGCTACAACCAGAGCGTGCGGCAGAACATTCTTCACCGGTCACGCTGCTCCCTGGTAGCGAACGCACGTGGAACATTCGAAAGAGAGTGTGTACGCCGTGTTCGCGTACACCGAAACCGAAAAGTGACGCTCTGGAAATGACGGGAACACGGTAAAACGTTGCTAACGCTCGAACGGCACATATGTCGGCCTCCAACGCCGAGTGGACAGTAGTAATTTCACACCATTATCATAATAACATCAGCGCATCTCGGCGGCTTCCGAGGCGCGGTGGTGACGATATGCTGGCACACGGAAACCCGCGGAACACGTTGGGAAGGTTTGCGACGATGAATAGCACAATAGAACCGTGTCGGTAATTTGATCACCGAGCGGCGAAATCTAGCCTGCGATATTGTCGGAGCTGGATTTAAAGTGTTTAATTGCGTTTACTTTTTTTTAACAAAAGTTATAATGCCAGGTTAATCTAGCATATGAATATTTTCGTTTTGTGTAGCAAAATTGAACGGAAACAACTTTAAACGCGACGATAAATCGGTCCACCGAACAACGTCACGTGAACAACGCACTAGAATCGGCCACTAGTATTAGACGAACAATTGCAACTAACTCGGGTAACACAGTTTGTTTCACATCGCTACCGAAAAATATGTGTACGCACATTTCTGTTAGGGCCTACTAACAACAGATCACTGCTGCTGCTGTTGCTGCATCTGGAAGGTTCACTCGATCGGCTCCGCAGGGCATCTCGCGCGAAAGCTGTTCGACCAGTTGTCAAATGTGCTTGCGGTTCGCTCGGGACATGATCTCAAACTGTGGCAAGCGAGCACCCGGCGGCCAATGAACGCGACGACGATTTTGTGTCAGGGTTGCTAAACCGAACCGAGCACAGCGCAGTCGTAGTTGACGTAGCATCCGACCGACATTGTGAAGAACGTATTATTTGAATCCCACTCTCGTCTTAGTAGGCGTATGAAAGCCAAGAAGCCCGCGCACATCAGTGAGTGTTACTACGTGAATAATTTAAATTTTTTCCGAGCGCTCATTTTATATTCGTTTTATTTTTTTCGTTTCATTTTATTTTTTGCTTTAGACTAAGAGTCACATTGATATTGCTTGCAGGCTGAAACTGATAATTCCAACGCAACACCATGGTGTGGTACATACAATGAAAGTGGCGAAATGAACTTTTGTCAATTTGAAAATATCTGCATTTACTCTAACAGGTTACAAATAGATTGGCAAAATCTTTTTTCAGTGTGCGCTGAACAATCAGCACCAGTAATTTTCAGATACGAAGCTTCAGTCAGTTCAGAGATTTGTTGGATTGTTCTCCGGTTGAAATATATAGAAAAGTGCAATGCTTCCTAATCACTCCTAACCACGGTGATAGACACGTGATAGAATAGTTTGGTGAATAGCGGATTTTCACCATTTAAGAAGTTTTGATCGATTTTTGACAATTTGTTTGGTGTAATTATGTTTGAACGTTCAGGAACAATCTATGATTTGATTAAATATATCCTACTAGTTTGCGAGCCGGTTTGAAAACTATGTCAAGCTTTTTTTTCTTGTATATGACTCGTAATAACTGAAAATGCAATAGCATAGGAGACTGGAATGGTTCCTTTATGAGATCATGACTTTAATAAAATTACTATGTATTTTTTTCAAATAATTTTGAACATTCCATCCATTTGATTTACATTGAAGTAAACAAATATATCAAACACATGTTGGAAAAATAAAGCCTATCGTCAACATAGGTCCCTGCAACGTATTGAAAGACACTAACGGTGATATTACCATAGCCGAAGATAGTTTTGAAGTCTCTGTAAGTGAAGAGTCTCTGATTGAAAGTATGGCGTCCATCGATCCCGTTTGTCGTCCCTACAGCGCAGCACGCTCTTCATGCCTTCAATACCGAGCAAGAAGAGCTGTTGTACTGTATAAACCGCGTTTTGTCCCGCAACTGACACCCTGGAACACAAGCAGCACATAGGCTTCGTACTTTCAGAGTGTCCTGTGTCGTCCCCGTTGTCGTTTGATATGCAGCGTTTGTCTGTGCTAAGAGGCATATGTGCAGACAAATGCAGTCTAATCCTATCTCTGTGTGTAAACTACGTCACCCACATCATTCGCAACCCATATCACATTCAAATCTTAAATATCCTTTCCATAAGGATGTACTAATTGGATATGATGATAAAAATTAACATAGATCATTACGCTACTGGTGTTAAAAACTGGTGATAAAAATAAAATGACATAAGAAGTAAATGGAGCAATTTGTCGTAATTGTTTATTTACTCAGATGTTTTTCGTGAAACCGAGTTCAGTTCAAAGCAGCCAAATTATTTCAATGAAACAATAAATAAAATCAAACCATTAGAAGGATATGATAAGATTATGAGTGTTTTTGATCACCAAATGTTTAGCCAGAGGTATGAGGATTAGAAAGATTTTTTTCTATATTACCGATATGAACTTATTGAATCATGTAAAAATTGAACAACACTGAACGATTGGCAAATCTTCAGATTACTGACCACTCAGCACGAACACATACGAATTAAGACAAACGAATTCAATGGAACAGAGATTATGCACATTGCAGGAGTGCAAACTAGAATATGACCGCACTGTTTATAGCGTGACAAGACGGAAACAGTCATTAAAATTTTATGATTAAAAAAACATTCTCTGATTACCACGACGTCGATCACCTCCTTTGGTTCGTTCGAGCAGTTTGGTAGTGTTAAATTCACCCTAAAAAGCGTAGTGGAAACAGTAGAAAGGGAGCAAAATGTTGCAGATGTTATTTATTATTGTATATTGTGAGATAAGGTAAGTCAGTGTCCAGAAATGCGCTGACAAACTGTCGTCAATAACAAGCACCTTTCACTATAATTGTTTACAAAATCGTATGATCCACTAAACAGATTATGTTACTTCCGGCTTGCAAAGTTTAATTGCTTGCCGTTGTGTAAACCGTTTCACATGACACATAAGTGTGCCGGGAATTTATTTCGCTATGGCGTGTATCATTTCTACCGAATGAGTTGATCAATCCATGGGCATGAGAAACATATGAAAACACCTGCTGAGCTTGCATTTAGCGAAACTAGTATCTAATCTAATCGACTTGGAATTTTCGGGATATTTTTGCCTACAATGTCGCAACATAAAGGGTGGACGACCTTCACGTAAAAGTGATGCAAGGTAGGGATTTTTATATTGAATAGAAAGGGAAATTGGTTACAATTATTCGAAATGTTTCGTTGAACTACGAATTTACTACCGTGTAGAATGTCTGTGCTTATTTTTTCTTATAATAGCATCTTTACATATTTATTTTGATCCCTTAACAATTCATTGTAATTTGGTGGTTTTTTAAGCACCTTAACAAAAACGGACTGTATCATTTTCTTGGACAAACCTTTGCTGGGGCATTTTGGAACCACCCAGTGCCGTCGGTAATATTACACCCTTACGATAAGATTAGATAACCGCTGTAGTGCGGCGATTGATAACGATGAAATCAAAATTTGCTCCACCGATTGGATACCTTAGTTTAGGTTCGGTCACGATACAACGCACCGGCTCGGTATTCCGGTCTTGTGTTCCGGCATTCAAAACAGGTCCACACCTGAGGAATTGCACCGTTTCGTGAGTAATTCGATCTACAGGATGGTGTTTGATTGAAGAGGAAGGATCTCCAATTAGCTGAAAGTTTCCAAAATGATGCGCCAGGAATCGTTGCTAGGTAACAACGAACGGCAACCTCGTATCGAGGCTAACGCAAACAACATAAAGCAAGGTGAGTCTACGAAGGCGGACCCAGATTACTCACCATGAAAAAGCCGTGGTGGTTGCGTAGTCCGTGCCCGTGTCCGGTCCGCGCCCAATGGCGGTAGATAGTGGGATGTTATCAGTCGTCCATGCCCATGCCTTACCTCGTATTAGTGAGCTCTGACGTGCTGGGCTTTGGTTGAGTTTTATTTTGCTGTTGCTATTATTTTGACAGATGCGATCGACTGCGGTGTGACGGCGTGTAATTGCTGTAATGGGCCGGGATGTATCCGGCTGGGGACGGCGACCAGCTTCATCGTGTGCCTCTCGCTGGTTGCCTTGATCAGCGGGGGCATCGAGAGCTATTTCCGGCTGGCCGCACACCAGGCCGCCAGTGAGCTAGGCTTTGATCCCATCGCCCTGGATTGGCTGCTAGTAACGGCCGGCATCGCGCAGGGTCTGTTTGGGTTGCTGGTTAGCTACTGGGGCAATCGGTTACATCGGATCTCTTGGATGGGAGGAATATTTATGCTGCAGGCAATCAGCCTGATTGTGCTGATCATACCGACGCTGACGCATAAGTGAGTACGGTTAGTGGTTACATCATGGTGGGGAGTGTCTCAAGGAACAAGTTGTAACTTTACTCTCAAGTGGTAGTGGCTAGAATCTGTAAGAAGTGAACAAGTGGTGCAGATACCAAGTGACATCAAATATGATATTATAACTTACTTACAACTCAAGGCGCAAAAACAACTCAGTAGTTGCAAGCACCACGACTAAATTGTAAAAACATTCGTTGCCTCCCGCAGCTCGGACGAAAGTAACACCATCGAGTCACAAAACGTGGACAAAACATGCACGTTGGAGCAATCATCCAAGCTGGTCATGGATCGCCCTTACGCCATTACAACACTGGTGCTGATGTTTATCGCGCAGGTATTGATTGGTCTCGCGAATGTTGTCATCTATGCCTTGGGCATCAGCTATGTCGACGATAACGTACGAACACACCACAGTCCCGGTTTGATCGGTAAGCTTTCCTCGTCCAGACGGCCGTCCACCAGTTCGGCGTACTTAGTGTGTCCATGCCATGCCATGTTCTCCACAGGTTGTGTCATAGCGGCTCGCATCTGGGGAGCGCAGGTGGGTCTTGCGATCGGTTTGGCTGTTGGTGCTACCCCACTCGGCTGGTGGCTCGGATGGGCAATCATAGGGCCGCTTACGTTCGTGTTGGGCTTTGCCATCTCGCTGTTCCCGAAACGGCTGCTCGCCACGATGGTTCGCCAAGCGGCGAACGATATCGTTGAGACGGCAACCAACAACAGCATGCAGTCGATCGCGACCGCCGACAAATGGCTTGCCGATATCACGCTGTGGGCCACGGTGAGACGCCTCTTCTCCAACAAGGTGCTGATCTGCAACGTGCTCGCCCTTGTTTTCATCCAGACCGGCATCGTGAACTTCCACTCGCACGAACAGTCATACCTGCAGTCGCGATTCTTTCTGCCGACGTCGCACGCGGACGGCATCAACGATGAGTGGGCTTCGCGATTAGTTACCAACCTGATTCGACCGTTCGCGGCTGCTGTGGGTGTCATTGTGGCGGCACTCGTAATCGCGACCGCAAACCCTTCGGCCAGGTAGGTGGAAGATGAGTTACTTGTTGTGGAAGTAAGTTACTTGAACGGGTGCTGCTTTCTTTATCATAACGTACGATTGCGGTTCATTGTTATGATCTCAAGAGTAGTTTAGGTCATTAATTTGTAACAAAACAACTTTAGAGAAAACATTAAACAACTCTTCAATTCTTAATAACATGGGAAGGGCTTTAAGCTATGCTACACAGCCATGCGCGGTGCATTAGATCCGCTTGGAGTCATGAAACTATTCAGATTTTCAATGGCAAACAAGTAAATTTAATTGCGCGTGTTGATGCAACCGTTAACTATTACATGATGTCTACAAATGTGCCGCGATCAATGGAAACAATTTAACCGATGGTGATCAGAACGAGGACAACTGTCGTCAACTGATCAATATGATCCAATGCAGGCAAATTAAAAGGGTCACAAGTCAGCATATGCGATTGGTTGGATTAAAGTAATTTACGATTAAAGTTAAACCTTGTCGGAACATCGGTACGTTGGATTATTTGTTGCTATATGAACACTCATTAGCCTTTTATTACTTAATTTGCAAACTTGTTTTTTCAAACCTCTTTTAGGGGACAACCGGACGGAGAGCCAGAGACCTTGATGGCATCAGTCGTTTTATGTAGGATTTTTATTAAATTCGAATCTTCTAATGCAAAATTGAAGGACTGATCTAGTTTTATAATTGTTCGTATAACTATTCTCATTTTGATAAAAAGCAAGAATTTACTTTTAGTTGGTGCTATCTAAAGTCGCAGTTGGAGTAATTTATTTGCTATTTTAAACCAAAAATAGTGTAATTTTTCTTCGACCGAGTGTTACTTTATTGAAATTATTCTAATGAATGGCATACCAATGACCAAAAACATAAATTTTAATAATATGAACTTATTTTTTTAAATTGGATGTATGTATGTATGCTTATTGGGATATATAATTGGATTAATTTCAGAAAATATGTGTTAAAAATTCGAAAAATAAAACTGTAACATATGCAGATTCAGGTTTTCGATTACAATAGTAATAGACCACGGAAAGATTGACAACTCATATGTGATGTTTTATATTCCAACTATTCTAAGACAATAGGAGCATCCACGTTTGAAGCCGCTGGCAGCTAGAGTAACCATGTTTATAGTAACAGTTTAAAGTTTGGAATGGAAATCACATTAGTCATACTTTTAGTTTTGGCTAGAATTGGATGGAATTACACAAATTCATTGCAGTAATTGGTCAACTGTGATCAACTATGGTCAACTGTGTAGAAAATTATTCTAATCGAAAGTGATCGCTTAGTTTTGCCCTGCCTGAATGGCCATTCTGGATTGAACAAATAATATTGTATTAAATATAATAAATTGATGCTCCTTTCCGTTACAGAAAACTAGCCGGCTGGAACATACTAGTTGGAGTAATAGCTACTGGATTATTTATAGGTAAATAAAGTGAAACTTGTGTTCCAAGTTCGTGGTGTAATTCGTTCTCTTTATCACCCTTTGGCAGCTTTCATTTTCATCTCCTGCGGTGAGGAACAAATAGCTGGTGCCTACCGTGGTCGTAAGCTCATCAAACCGTTCTGTGCGTCAAACTGTGTGTGCGCGGAAAATGTGCCCTTTACGCCCGTCTGTCCGGTGGACAGCCGGTTCACGTACTTCTCGCCCTGTCACGCCGGCTGCCAGGATCGGGAGGAAATTAATAGCATTGTCATCTACCGCAACTGCACCTGCGGGGTGGACGTGGACATTGTGTTGGAGAATGGCGGTGACGCAACCGAGGGCGCCTGCGGAATCGAAGACTGTCAGCCGTACTGGATCGTGTTTCAGGTGCTGACGGTGATCGTGGCGATGCTGCTAGCCTCCGGCCTGACGGGTAAGGTGATCATCAGCCTGCGCTCGGTGCTGACGCAAGACAAGGCGATGGCCCTGGCGGTGGAGCTGACGTTGGTCGGGCTGGTGGTTTATCTGCCCGGGACCGCCATCTATCAGGTGGTAGCATGTAAGTAGTTATCACATTTCCCGCACGTGCTCTGGAACATTCTCACTAACTGCGGTATGATGGTGTGAATTTAATTTCTGATTCATAGCACACACTTGCCAGTTTTGGTCATCGAACGAGCGACACTGTTTTCTCCACGAGACGCCTACGTTTGGAAACATTCTCAACATGATTACGGCAGCGTTCATCATCATCGGGCTTATCTTTGAGATGGTGGTGTTTTACTTCGTTAAAGATATGTCGCTGTATGGTGAAGACGATGAAAATTTGCTCCGGTAAGTTCACACCAGCACGATTGTACGAGATCGTAGCAACCACAAAGATTTCAGACTTAACAAGCGAACCATTCGCCTGTAACACCATCGGTTATTCTTAACCCCTCCTCTCCAGCAGTCCGGTCGAGATGCGTTTCATGTCTCCAGCGAGAACGCAAATGACGCGCGAAATGGAGCCCTTGAATAGTGCGGCCATCGATAGCGACGGAAATCGTTCGACGATTTCCGACACGATCGTACAATCGGCTACACTGATCGCCGACGAAGGTGTACCCTCGGTGCAGACGATCCAGAATACGCAACCGAACTACCCGACCGCACGGTCCGTCTCGCCGCTGGCGACAACTTCCGCCACCTATGCGCAGATCATGCGGCAGCCAGCGATCAGGGAAACGTCGAGCGAAATTGACGAACAGCTTGACTTCCGGTCGGCAACCAGTCTGCCTCGGGGGCAAACGGATAGCGATGATGAAAGCGATTATCGCGCCAGCGTAACAGGGCGAGGTCAGCAGCAGCAGCAGCAGCAGCAGGAGATACAAAATGTCAGCCCTAGAGCTAACCCTCCCTTGAGGGATTATGCTCGAGCAGGACTGTTTTCACCGCGTGCTACGTCACCCGAAAGCATGGGCTCCCCGGAGCCGGAACCGAATGGGCCAGTGTTTCGATCGCGAAACATCGCCGGACGACCGCTGAGTCCGGAAACGGATTTTTAAGCATTTGTTGACATGAAACGATAGGGGTTGCTAGCGGAAGTAAGGTCAGACGTATTACATAATTTATGATACATTAAGCCTGGAAATGAACAATCGTTGTTAGGTGCTAGGAAATACAGCCGAATTTTGTTATTATTCATTGAATTACAGAACAATTGTGTAATGTTTTTACTTACGACAAAATTGTCGGGATCATTTTTCGGAACCATCATCTTCGACACACCGTCTGTTCATTCATCATCTTCGACAGCATATTTCATTCATTATTTAGATTTATTTTAATCTGTTTCTCTTGTGTTTTCTTCATTCAGTACGTCCATCCTATCCTTCTCACGCAGCACAACACGCTTGGCACGTGCTGAATCGTGTTCGCGTTCGTTTTTGATCCACCATTTTTTTTTTTGGTATTTTATTTTCTGCATTTTGCATTATTATAGTAGGATTATTTGATAGGAGCCTTTGTTGCAATAAATAAAACATGTAAATAAAAGGGACCTGTGTTTCTTTTTTTCGTTTTCGATAAGATATAGAGTGGTAATAGTTTAAAGCGAAGGAATGGAAAACAAGAGTTCTTCAGTTTCGCCTGCAAAAGAACGTTCGATGATAAACAAGTTTTCCAACTGCATGAATGCCACCGTTGTCGAATGGTCGATTCTTTGTCGTCTTTTGCTTCTATAGCTCGATTCGTATTTAGTTGGTTTTTGTTCCCTGTCGCATGTGTCCGCTAGTAGGCGTCTTTCGTCTATCATCTACTGCGACAAGGAGTGTGTTTGTTTTTGCATTTGCTTTAATAAAACAGTTTTCCTATTAAACTTAAACGCTAGGCGCGGGTGACAAGCAATAAGGGTAATCTATATTTATGCTTAATATGACTTATTTCTTTTCACGGATTTCGCAACAATCGAATGCTTGGATTGCTAACCCCGTTGTATCATCTCACGCGGTTTCTAGTGTCCTGTGTGTATATATGTAGGTGTAATTGCATTGTTCGATAAAAATATATAACCTTTCGTCACTCATACAACACACCATCGGCCTCTCGGTTCGGCCGTGCGTTGGTATTACAATTCTCCCAGTGTGTCGTTGCATGCCGGTGCATTATTGAAATCGTATCATCAACATTCGTTTTCGGTGCATAATCAATCACTCGAACTTTCCATGCATCGTTAGCATGTATTGTATATGTGTGTTTGTGTGTGTGTGTTTATGTGTGTGCGTGTGTCTGTTTGCTTTCGAGGTTGCGGTAAGCATTTGATGATAACGGTTGGTTACAATTTTATTTGTTTTGCGTGAATCCGAATCCGCGGCATGCGCCTGGTACTTGGTACCAAATAGTCTACCGGACACGGTGTGAACAGCGTAAACAATAAAAAAGCACGGGCAGCAGTAAACCAACACTAGCGCTCGCCATCGTATTCACCTACACCTTTGCTTCCAGTATTCTCTCAGGAGACTGCCTTCTTCGCGAAATCATTCGCCTTCGTTCACTTCTTTCCTCAATCATCGAGCTCGTCCATTAGTTTACATATATCCCTATACCTATTTCCGCCGCGTACGACGCTCAAATGGCATGATCATGTGGATGGTGGTACTCTCTCTCTCTCTCTCTTTCCCTCTCCTTTTTTTTCTGTTCCGCGCTCCTGCTACCGTTCTCAATAAATCTCTTTAATTTCTTCTTTACTTTTAACATTCTCTACTATCATTATGTACAAACGAATCACATTTATATTTGCCGTTGCATCTGCTTTCCTTTCCTAAACTGTTCTGTGTTTCTTTTTTGCTTGTTTTGACTATCGCTACTCTCACAAAGACCTGCTTTTTGTTGTGCCGACACCTGCTCCCATCACTGTGATTGCGCGTGACGGGGGGGAGGCGGCGGTTTGGAGTAAAATCAACGGAAAGAAACAGTAGAACAGAGAACGGAACGAAACGAATAATTTAACAAAATAATGCACTCTCACCAGAACGAAACGACGTGCTTGCATGACGTCATCGTAGCAAACAAACGTGTTGTCTGCGCTGCTCGTGATCAGTGATCGTGGCAAAAGCAAGGCATCTTTACCGTGCGTGTAGTAGCCAACAGAAACTGAACAATGCACTGCACTATATACATTCAAGCGACAAACAAAATGACAAACGGATTGGGCGCAATCGACCTGCGGAAGCCTACCGAAAAGGACACCGTCCACAAACACTTTCAAATAAAAGCACATAGGATATGATGCTGAGAGTATGAGGGTGACCACAGCACATGTTACATGCGCGGTTCTGTTTATTACACTTCGTGGGGCGGTTGCACTATAACCTAACGTTTGCTTTGGGAGTCGGCTTAATGTATCGTTGCACGGGGCCTGTTGGCTGCATTTGCTGCACTAACAAAACATTTTGCCCTATTCTCTTGTCACATTACTAGTCACATCCTATCATTAAATCACATTTTGACGTATCTCAGTTCCGTTTGTTGGCTTCTCGCTTTCCTTGTGTGTTGCAAGCTTTTCATCGCTCAACCTCCCTTGCCTTTCAAGCGTTGCTTTCCTATGCAAAACGGGCTGCGGCATGCGCGAAACTATACCGGTGCATAAAATGTTCCCACCTGCGGTCGGGTTTGCCTGTTTTGCTGCTCTATTCCAAATCAAACGTCGCTACGTAGGCCTACGTCGCTATTACTGGTGCTGTTATGTTTTCGTTTCTTTTGTAGTGTAATGCCTCGTACGCACTTCCGTCAAGGCTCGTCCAATAGTTTAGACATTATAAACCTACACACAGTACGCTTTAACTCTACTTCTACGAAGTGGTGACCACAACACCGCGCACGGAATCGTGGTGATTTTTTAATGCTTTGCTATCTTTCCTCTTCCACACACGATTCATTGGCAACATTTTATTCGTCTAGGTCGGTCTAGGAGGATCCTCTGCTCCTCACGCGTTTGGTGTCCTCTTACTTTGGCGCTACCGTGCCTGCAACTTGTTTGCTACCATACGCGCGCTAGTAATTCCGTGTCCTGCCCTGCCCTGCCTCTACAGTTCTTAATCAATCCTTTTCGGGTGTTTCGCCTATTCCTGTTTGAATTACATCGTTTCGCTCTAATTATTTAATCACCTTGTTACTGCAATTCCAGGAATAGGAAAGAAAACACCACCACCCTCGAGAGAGAAGTCCAACGCACATACACGATGATCATCGGGAGATGTGTCTGTAGTATCTGCGTCCGGTCTGTCTGGCTTCTGGCAAAACGTTAATACTAAAGGAGACTTGGAATCGATGTTGCTGCGTCGAGTAGCTGCTCACCACACAACGTCAAGCTCAACCACCGCCCTGGGCAGGGGACACTTCTACTCCCAACAGTGTCGGGGTATGAGATACTTCTGAGCCCCGCTGACGTCAACAATCACAGAATCGGTCGGTTGCTCGCTGGACTAGGTAGTACAAAGGAGCAGCGCCTTTCACAGAGCCATTTCGCCCAGATTTGAGCGTTGAAGAGTATGGGACGTCCTCGTAATGGGAGGGGGAGGTGATGACTTGCTACTTGATTTCGGTTAGTAGTAGTAGTAGTAGTAGTAGTAGTAGTAGTAGAAGTAATAATAGTCTTTATGTCAAGTGTACGTCTAACGGCTGTTTTTGGAACACTAGGCTTAGGAAACGGAACCATTGGCAGGGTTCGCCGAGGAGGTTGGTGCTTTGGTGGAACCGGCCGTACCAGTGGCCGCCGTCGGGACCTGGTGCTGTTGTGCTGCGGCCGCGGCTGCTGCTGCTGCCGCCGCTGCGACTGCAGCTGCCGCCGCCACCGTGCTGCCACCGGTGGTCAACTGTGCCAGCGTTTCCTGTGATGCGTTCGCTTTGAGAATGTTGTTCTCGTACTCGAGCTGGTTGATGCGATCCATCAGTTCCGATATTCTTTCCTTCAGCACTTCAACCTCTTCGCGAACGGCAAACATGAGATGTGATTTGACCAGATCCTAAAAGAGACAAAAAGAAGCAATAAATAACACATGAATTCATATGTTTGGAAGCTAAAAGGATACGAAAAATCGTCCTATGTTTGAAAGCAATAAAAAAGTGCTCAATTCTTGTGCGCCGCATTACCTTTAGCGGAAACATTTCAAAAGTACTGGTAGCAGTAATCGACATGCCTAGAACTAAAAAAAAATCTTGCAAGTTCCTGCATAATAGCTGTGTTGCTCGTGCTGGGGAATGTCAACGAGGAATAATGTTTAGTAATTGCTTGAATCATCGGTCGCTCCTGTTTCCGGTGTTTGTGGAATTGATCATCGATCGCGATCGGGTGAGAGTGGCTGGCGATGGCGTCATTGCCACCATCGGTTTGTACGCACCACTCCACTTAACGAAAAAACGTCATTCGATTCGAAGCAGCAAACACAAGACGCGCAAGATCAATCACTGCGATCGCGACGACGCAAAAGCATGACAGAGCGCATTGCGGAAAATCGAGCCACACAACACACTGTCAAGGTGCTCGAATGCAAGGCAAAGGCATACTATTACGGCTACTACTTCCCACACGGTTGGTCACGGGTTGCCGCTTTGTCTTGTGATGCTAATTGATACTAACTGACTGGGAGTGTATGGGGTGCACTATTACGTGCTTCGTCTAGCTGAACTGCATCAATGGCATCTATATTTAGTAGCGATGCATTTCGATGTACGTCGGGTCGTGCGCGCGATCAATTGGCATCAACTCCGAGGGGCCATAGTCCCAAAAAAACATGAATGCGCTGGATTAGATTAATGGCATAGTGGCGTGAAATGAAAGCATCCATTTACTATCGTAACGTCCGCCAAATATTCCTTCGCCACAGAATGACAAACATGCCTTCGATCGCGCCAATTACATCAAATGTTGATCTACCCATCTGCGGAACTGGTTTCAGCATATGATAAAGATAGGATGAACCACGTTACCAACAACGAGTGCAAAATAGGAAACGTGTCCACTGTCGCTGTCAACAGCGATGAAGAGAGATTCGCCGATAAGATAAGAACTCTGGCACACGATCGAGTGGGTGTGGGTAAGGCGTTGTTCCCCTGGTTTGAGAGTGAAAAGCTGTGGTACCTTAGCCCACCCCATCGACCGAACGCTGTTATTGCTGCTCCATTGCGATAAGTAATATCTCATCGTCATCGCAGTGTAATGAGCGGACCGTACACTGAGGAAGAGGTGTTTTATGAGCTTATTTTCTCATTTCAGAATAAAAAAACACCGATGCGATGCATTGATAAAGCTCATGTGCGTCCATACGCGGGCCTTGAAAACCGGTCTGAAACCGGTAAACATTTCGGTACTCAATTATCAGTCAATATTTTGTGCTAGCGAAAATAAATGCTCACAGTCAGTCCCCACACCAACCGGCAGGGGTCGCGAGACGTTCGCGATAGTTATCGTACACGGCGGCGCAAACAAATAACAAAAATGTTTCCCCCTATAGACCCTATCCCGATCGACGTCGTTCGCGGAGGCCAGAACGCGTGAACTATTTTAGAGCCGATTGATTGCGAACCGGAGGGAACGAAAACACACAGATTAACTTATTCTATTTATATCCTGCTGCTGCTGCTGCTGTCGCCCATTCACGCCATTCCACCAAAACATTGCTCCGCTGTCTTTGCCACAGGAATAGCACGGATTGAAAACTAGCAAAATGCGATACGCCGTGCCTACCCACCCGCCAAGAGACGCCTGCAGTTGAGGTTTCATCGGGGAACGGAGTGTGTGATCGGCCGGCTGTTCAATTAAAATCAATTCCAGCGCATCGTCAACGGTGGTGTTGTTGGAAGAGAGGCATCCGTGGCCTCGATTGAGATATTGCTACTGTGTTTGTCGCCAACGAGCGTCCCAACAGAAGGGAGGAAAAGTGTGCTGCGACAGCGTGCGCTACTATGTTGGGAATTTCCCGGTGGATGGAAACAGCTGTTGGACGGTAATCGGAAGGGAGGTAGAGAACTGCCCACTGGTGTCCTAAAAGGTGGTCGGGTCGAAGCGCATGATCGAGGCGGTGTAACTTTATGTCCCAGAGTCGGTATGAAATATCGCCCTGTACAAACGTACACATACGCGGCATGTAAGTTCAAGGACTTGAACGGGCGTCATGTACCCGGCCAGGAGGTGTAATTGGAGGAACCGTTCTAGGAAGCAAATTCCTCCCCGATCGAGGTTCGTTAAAGTGTCATTTTTCTTCAATCGTCGCCAGTTGCTTCCGAATACTTTTACACTAACAGGAGGAGTGTCTGAGGAAATGTATTTTGAGATCGTGGACGTGGTTGTTGGAGTGTGTTGTGTCTGAGGCATGGAAGGTGGCAAACCAGGCGACTTCAAAGTGTATGTGTGTCGTTCTGTAACGCCAAACCTGACCAAACCTCATGAGTCACACAAAACGCACTACTTACGCCGCACCGTACCGGTGCACGGGTGAAGGTTATCGGACTTAATTTCAGCCAAATAGTAATCGAACGTAGCCATGCCACGGCAATTTAAATTTAATGAGCCCTAAGAACCCAATCGTAAGCGTACTCAATATACCCACCCGCCACCGTTGCACCGAGTGTTTGGAAGGGTAACAACAACTAACGGATCGGTAAATCACACGCAAAACACACCACCACAACACACTTAATGATACGCGTTCTACTTGATCGCAGCAAGATGGACGGGTAGCTGGTAGGGTAGTTGGATGCACGTGTTCCTAGTACATGGCAACACACGACGTCCATACGCGAGCCGAACCGGCCGCCTGACAAAAGGAGTGTCCGGTGTCGGTGGCCTTTACTTACTTTCACATTTTGCACCATCACATAGTAGGTGCTGTCCTGGCCCTTCTGCTTAATCTCGTACAACCAGTTCTCGGCGGATGGAACCAGTTGCTGCTGCTGTTGCTGCTGTCGCAGAACCGTCGACAGTGCTGGATACGGATTGTTTATCACGGGTAGGGTTTCCATTTTCAATGTTTCGCTGCTAGCAACACTATCGAAACCGCACATCAAAACGATCGTTTTCAAATCGCTGTCTTCGCTGTATTTGTGCGAATATGCACACTGCTTTCCTTGTTCTACGTTGATCACGTGATCATGTGAGTCGTATCTTTTCCGAACACACTTTGCTGTCTATCAAATTTCCCAAAAATGATTCGCCCGGCGGTGAGCGACCTGCGAGCTTCTGTTTGAAGGACGATCGCTGTTATTTGATAATCACACTCGACTGTTCACAATACACGGGGTATTTGGCGGTCTTATCGCGTGCGCGCTGCTGCTTTTCACACACCCGCACCCGGTTGCGCGTTTTTTTTTGTGTGTGCTTGATTTGTCTCACCACGAACCGGTTACACTCATGTAGGCGCTGTTCCCGGTGTTGTGCTTGTGACCAAAATGAATAATAGTACGCGCCTGCTACTGCTGCTTGCTGTTGCACTATGGTCTTCGGCAGACTTCCGAACGGCGACTGACTGTCTGGCGGTGGGATGTGAGCAGTTTTATGCGGTGGCAGCGCCTGCTACTCTAGCACAAATCGTCATCTCGCCACACGGAGCTGATATGAGGCGCAAACAACCAACCCCTCCGGTGTATGTGTGTCGTGGGGTGCTATTTTCCTGTTCTGACTCAATCTCACACACTCTCTGTCGCTATCTCGCTCTCATGGGGGGTTCGAGCCGGGAGTTGGTGCGTTTCTAGTGCCCAGTGGAACCTCTCACCGTACACCTTCTCTCTTTTTCTCTCACTCTCTCGATACGACGAATCGCTCAGGAAATGAAAGGCTTGCAGTTGGAAAAACTGAGCGTGATCGTGGAAAATTGGGGAGCATGCAGGGAATATGCAACGCGACCAGTACACCAGTCCGTGTAGGGAAACGCGTTTATCGAAATGTTCAACTGTGTGTGGTGCATCCTCATTGCTCGATTCACTCTCACTTTTCTCAGCGGATTTTTTCCTCTCCCTTTCTCTCTCACGCTCTCTGTTACGCTTTGACAATCTTGCCGTGTGTTTGCAAAGTGCAAACGAATGTTCTACACCTTCTTCTACCACCAGGCTGTGTGTGCTGTGCTTGACTGTTTGTTCGTGCCTTCTAATCGTGCACTCTGCTGCTCAAACACGAGCCCGTGTCGTGATAGCGCGCAAAGATGTTGTCCCCGCCCTTCCTTTGACAGTCCTTTTGTCCGTTTTCTGCACTGAATCTAGATTGTGACGATTGTGTGAAAGGGAGCACATTTCTAGCACTATCATGATTCTAAAATTGTGCATAGAAGAGAGCGAATGGGCCTTCGCCAAAAGGGTACTACTCACTCTCCTCTTCTTCCCTCTGGCCTCGCCTCGCCGGAGCACCCTTTAGGAAGTTGGACCGGAAATTGTAAATCCGAGCGTCGGGCATTTCTTCTCGCGGCGAAAAACATGAAACAGGAACGGTGGGGACCGATCTACGATTCGCATCGATTCATTCGAGAGAATGCGAAGGTCACCACGCTAACGCCAAGCGTCACATGTGGTGATGTTAGACGCAGAGGCGCGCACGCTCCTCCACTACCAGCAATTTAATTCGAACGAAATAAAAAAAAAACAGACCTAGTAGGTTATCGAGTGCATGATGGAAAGGAATGCTTTCGTGTGACTTTACTTTCATTGCAGCATTTTTACTCATAGAGGGAAAAAATCAAGTTGCTTTTCGGGAGGCTTTTCGTATTCAAGGGTACGACACACATACACACACACACACACACACACCAGAAATCTAACAAGAGACACAACACGCAAAGCGCGCGCACCGCGAGTGTATTGCGAGGCCGAAAAAAATGTAAATATTTTCAACCTTTCAAGCATCGCTGTTGGGAGTGGCACAGGCGAATACGGCGGTGGGGTAGTGAAGTTCCTCCAGATGTTTGTTTTACGTACAATGATTTAAACACGGAGGTCGAAACGAAAACATAGAACAAAAAGTAAATGATTCGTCACTCGTCAAAGGGGTTTACTTGTTAGCTCCCTCTCATCAGTAATCTCGTACGAAAAGTTCAATCGAAAAACATTGCTCGCCTGAACTGATAAGAGAACACGGGGCGCAGCCAGACAGCAGTTTGTTGTGCAGATGTGTGCAGGGTAAAAGGGATCGGTATTTTTCACGCCTGCTAGAACTGGTCCGATCCAGCTTGTAATGGAAAGGTTTTATAATGGCGAGGTATCAGTGACGTACAAAACAACATCTTTTGTACACGACCGCGAGGGGGAGTGTGCCGAGCGGGCGCGATAATTTTCACCTGATGGCAAAATGGGATGTGCGTATTGAAACAAGGCAAATCAACAAAGAAAGATGACTGCAGGGGGCTCAATGATTAAATCTCGTTTTGGGATTATGTTAGACGCGTCACACTTCCGGTTATCATCCGATAACGAAATACGGTAGAAATTATGACAATAACAAAGAAAGAATCTAAGATATGGAAAAAATGAAAAATATATTACAAAACAAAAGTTAACAACACCTTGCCGGCGGACGATGGGTAAGTTCCTCATAAGTCAAACGAAGGTTGTTGAGCCGGCTCCCACATAACGATCATGATGAGTGCTTTTGGACCATTTGTTCTGTGGCATTAGCTGTCAAATTGACATTCTGGCGCTCGAAACAACGGTAACTCAAAAATGTTTTCATTCCTTTAACCCGATGTTTCAAATAAACTAGAGATCGAGTTATCTAATAGCCTGGTGTATTTGGACGGTATTTCAAGTGACACATCCGTTAGGCTTGCGAAAATGATTAAACCATACGTTTTTCTAGTGTTCAAAATAGAAAATTACAAAAACTGTTGTTCAGGTGCACTAGTTTCGTCACAATAGTTCATTTGGATGCTGTGATATCGGTGCCTAAAATCACTCAAAATGGGTACAACTAAGCTAACCCAAGAAGAACACATATGTAAATAAGAGGTCTTCTGTTAACAACCAACCACTACTGACAGCTGGCAGTAAAAGCACCGAAGCCAGTCGCTAACTTTGGGAGCAAAATTTAATTTTAGATAAACCGGTTTCAACTGTCATCGTTGGCTTACACTTCGCAGCGCATTGCGAAACCGGCATCAGGGTGGGGGGAGGGGACGTGTAGTATGTTAATCCTTGGTCATTCAGAAACAAATGCTCGATGCAGCAAAGATCGATCGTAAAATGAACCAAAAAAAAAAAACGAATACCGCCACTGTCTCTGACGCTCCGAAGCAAAGAAGAACGTGAAAGACGGCAGGCGCTACGAACAAACCTCCGACAGCGTGCTACAATCCTTAATTGGATTGACCTACTTGGAAGGGTGCAGTTTTCCTTTTGCGAAATAATATAAAAAGAATGAAACAAAACAAACACACTGTTTCACAAACACAAACACATATATCTTCAGATTCCCGAACCTGCTGTTCGCGGTTAAAAGGAGAAAGTGCATCAAGAGTAGGTGCTTTTTTTCCGGCGATATGTACACGTGGATGCACCCCAAGTGTGTACGAAAATCCTACGAGAAGACGGCTCTCCACTTAGACGGCTGCATCCGTAGAAGGAGATGTCTCCAAAGTCTAACCCTCTTACCATCGATAAGGTCCCTTGGTCGGTCGGCTAGCGTGTTACCGCCGTTTGCACAGGAGAAAATGTAAGCGGCATTTACCAGGCCACCACATAGGCGAGAACATGGCACACAGGTTGGAGTTTAAACTTTTGAAAATTTCGCTTCCCAAGCAGATAGTGCCGTGGGTAGAGAGGGAGAGATAAGCCAAAAATAAAAACAGACTTTTGCGATAAAATAGATTAACATTTCGCGTGCCCATTCCGCCCAAGGTTGCGGGGCAGTAAATCAACTCGAACGATAAATCTACGAATGCGTGTTCAGGTGAAGGGAAAATAAAAAATAAACGATGGACGATTTTCATCTATTTTGGATTAATCCTTGACAAATAAACATTTGAAAGCAATTCGAATAAATAAACCATTGGTTGGGTACAGATGTCGTTGAAGAACATACTTTCGTTTTGTTTTCTTGTCATATTATCTTAACCTCCATTACACCACACCTCGGTACGACAGATTAAACAGTACAACTTTTCCATACGCCATCAACATAAACACATTGAAGCTACATACGGATCAACACAAAGCAGGAACAAGGACCTAAAGGTCATTGTAAAGCACACCAATATATTCATAATCGCTTCATCATGAATATAATCTCAAGGAGAGCTTATTTGATTGCGTTTAGCTCCGACTGTAGGTAAACGCTAACAACAGTAAACCTCTCAGCCATTTCATCAGACACGAACCCCTTAAGGCTTGTTTGAAACCAATGCCAAGGAAGGGTACACATCAAAGGTGTCAGACAAACATGATAGTTGCTGTTATCAGTTAGACCACCACACCGGCCAAGTTGAAATGCACACCCCGTTCTGGTTGAAGTATCGTACGCTACATTTCTAACCAAAAATTGTATACAAAATGATGTTTTTATGTATTATTGCATGGTTGAATAAAACTAATTGCATAATATGAAATGAATATTTTTATCCACAAAAGCACGACAGGCTAAAGCAGCTTCATTGCAGTTCCACCCTGTGGTAAGCGAAACTCAAAACAAAACCCCACGAAAGTCATTGTGTCTTTTGCTGTTCATGTGTAACCGGTAAAATCTACATAACCGGTTCCGCCGGGCGCAGGCTACAAGCAGACTCAATTGTAAGCCCGTCCTAATCGGTGCCATTGCGCGATGTTTACACCGTGCCCCATGCCGGGCGCATTGCCGAGCGGTGGAAAAGTTCGAGCGGACAAGAAACGCGGAAACTGAAGGGAAAAGAAAAAGCAGTTCAAGTAAACATTTCATCGGATCCTCACCATCAGCGGCAAACGATGATAAGCCATCGCGAGCGCGGGCACACGCACACACCGGTGTAGGTGCCGCGAACTTGAAATCATGATGGACGATCTGTTTACAGAAATATTTAGTAGCTGGTGGCTCGTTTCTTTGCCACGTGACACTTTCAAACAAGGCGCGGAAGGTGAGGTTAATGAAACAGATTGAAACGTACAAACGAGTTGAAACCTCTCAATTAGTTTTATTTGCTCCAGGGTTCGAAGTAATTAGACCCATACATTCACAATAAAAAAGGCCGCAAACTAAAAAAGGCATTATTTTGGCATTCGCTTTTCGTGACTCACAGGATTGATTTGTTCCTGGTGACAAAAAATAAATTTTGTCCAGCGTTAGTCATCGTGTGCTGAAAATAGAAACTGGACACGGTACTACGTCACAGGTAAGTGGAGTACAGGTTGCTTAATTGCGTGGTATTTGTTTAGCGTTCCGTAATAGTGAAATACGATATGAGGCGCTGGCATATCTTATCGTGCACCAACAGTCGCCATGTTTTAGTTAGAACACCGAAACCAACACAAAGAGTGACGCGTCACGTTACACGTCATACCACGGAAGACTCGAAAATGGGCACTGAAAACTGCTGCCAAACATAATGACGATTTTTGATTCCATAGGTTAAAGGCGAGCAAAGAAGCGAATTGAAATTTTAACAAAAAAAAGGACCAACTTACCATTGCTTGCTCAATTTTGTTATCGATGGCGACCGCACTTGTTCCCGAAGCACTGTGAATAGATGCAATAAAAGAATAGATAAGTTTAACCGATGATTCGAAACGGAGTGAAGGTATGGGGGAGGGTGATAAATTATCGATATGAAGTGGTAATAAGTCTATTGGCTAAAAATAGATTAAAGGCATAACCGTGGAGCGCTATTTATTTGCCTGGAGAGAAGATAGATAATGTGGTTGCGAGGTTACCGCTGGCCAACCGAGCAATATGTTGTTGCACGCCAGTTCATAAAATTCATAATTTAATATCCTTTATGATATGAATTGATGATTAGTGGGATGGTAATAATGTAACGAGTTCATATCATATGCAAACGAGTGTGTTACACATCAATGGATTGTTTCGATTATCTGTTTTAAAGACAAACTAGGATACAAGAGTATTTTTAATGTCTCCTTCACACGGTTTATAAGAAATCAAAAATAAATTCTATTTCAATAAATATCTAAAACAGAGCATTATTTCTATATTTACTTTCATATCATTCATCTTAATGTATACCATTATTCAATTTGACTAAACCGGTATAAGATTTTTCTATCACAGAAATACTTATAAACCATTCCCACTTTTGCTTCAAAAGAAACGTTTAAATTAAAATGTATCGGTAATTTTTTTCTGTAAATTAGAAAGATTGTGTGTTCCGATGAAGGAACGTTTCACATTATGTTGACTTCAATACATTTACTTATCGACATCTAGTTTAGTGTAAGGGCTTATACGATCCTCTAGCCTATCTAGTTGTCTTACAGTTTGTCAAATATTCTAAATTCAGCATAGATAAAGACACTTCGTACGAGGTTCTGGTGGAATTTTGGCAAAATCTTACTACGTATCACCCGATTGTTCCTTTGCCTATCGGTACATTTTTAGTATAGATATAGTATAAATATTAGTACAAGGATTTACAACGATTTTTTTACATTTGCTCTGCATACATTACACTGCAGGTATTCGCACATTTATTCATCTCGAAAAACTATGCCAATGTTAATTAATATTGAAAATAATGCGTCTCAGAATTTAAATCGTTGTTTGATACCTTCGTGTTTCAAAAGTGACTTATCTAGGTAAGGATGGAAATGTACTGGGTGAAGAGTATTGACCATAGAGAAAAAACGACGTAGAATTGTACTTTCTGGAAAGCAGCAGAACGCATCGAAACTTATTTTGTCGCATTCTAAATTTCACAAATAATTTTTCAAATCTTACATTTTTCAATACACTTCATTCTCTTTAAGGGACCATTGAATAAAAAAAATCATTTCGCATTTAATGTAATTTTACTTTAGCAGATAACTGGCAATATGTATATTCTCTCTCTGCTTCGGTGTGAAATTCTAACGACCATCGTGTAAAACACTGACATCATCACAGAGTTGCCCCTTTAGTTCTTCTAAGCATTATAGTTAGCTTAGCATTAATCTCACAACATAAATGAACAGTTGTGTTAATATTGCAATCTAGATTTTTAAATCAAATTTTACGACTATCTATACTTGAGCTCACATCGAAATCTTTCCACGACCGAAAACGGCTTTGCAAAATAGCAGCTGACGTAATGCAAACCATCAAACCATCGCGGCTTGGTGACTGACACGAGTTATTACAACAACAAAACCGTGTTTATATTGACTTGTCCGCTGGTGACCCGCGTACACAGCGCTTTTGCTCGTTCACAAATTAGTCAGCTCATGATCGCATCGATCGCCAATCTTTTCCCTCTACCTCGGTTTTTGTTTTATTTGTGACTTACATTCGCACTCGTGTGTACCACGCATTTGTAAAACATGTGTTCAACCGTGCTCCATCACGTATGGAAAGAAACATGACGGTAGTTTCGACGTTTCGTCACACTATGCCACCCGTCGCTTGCTACCTACGTCATCGACTCTATTCGTTCGAGAACGAGAAAGAAAGAAACGCACAGTGAAGTTTTTTATGACTACAGACAAGCATGACCACTCAGCTGCCTTGAGGCGTCTTGAGTGAAGTATTCTTTCTGCGCCTGTCCGTTGGCGTGCAGAAATAGTGCAAACCATTTGATCTCAAGGAAGGCAAACCGAGCCAACAAACAGAAAGACTGTAAAATCTTGATAGTTTGGAGAGGTTTGAAGATATTTCACCGCAGCAAAACAGATGGCTTCTGCTCGAAGGGATGTGATTTAAAATAAAAATCCAGCTAGATTGTGCGGCTGCTACTGAAGCAATCTTTCGAACCGTATCGATCCAAGTGCAGTCCAGTACGAAAACTGAAGACCTATTTAGAAACCCCATCACGTGTGCGAAACCAGAAGCCGTTTCGCGGCCAAGTGGGAGTGATTTAAAATTTAAATATCACACAACCCAGTGGGTTTCCCTTCCCTTCCGCTATCGATCGATTGACCGATCGCGCACAGCTCCACAACCTGTAAAGTGGAGTACCAGCAGTACTTACTTAAAGCGTAACTAGGAACGTACGCGGTTCGCGTCGTTTGCTCGCAACCATTACCAAACAATCGTGCACCAGGAGGCTGGACATTTGTGCCAGTGGGGTTTGCTAGGGTTTTTAAAATTCGCAGCGCGCGAAACACGATGCTTCTGTTTTATCGCGATCGCGAAACAAACGCTACTGTTTCAAGCCGAGGCGGCAGACACGGCCGGCCACGCCACCCTACCTCCATCAGTGGTTGTTTTGTATGTTTCGTGCGCTGCTTTTTCGCCTCTTTGTTGTTCGATTCGATCGGTTTGTTATGTTTTCATTTTTATAATACCTCACACCCCTGTGCGCCTTCCTCTTCGCGCCCGTGATCGAGCGCAGTGGAAATTAAATAACATTTTGGGCTTTTTTTTGGGTCGTGTGTGCAATTCGTACACCCGCTAGCAATAAGGCGTGGATACTACACTTTGCGCATGAAAATTTGATCGTCGAGTGAAGAGCGCGCATCTTGTGCGAAAACCCGTAAACATAACACACGGCGTCATGTGTATGGCTGGAGCAGACAACACCACACTGCGAGGATAAGTTTGGACGCGTAAAGCGGAGTAGGAAAAAAACAACACCAACAAGTTCAAGCACTGCCAAGCGGAGAGAGGGTCTATCCCTCTTACGAGGTAATTAAGTAAGACTGTTTTGTTGCGGTGCGCGAAATTGCGGTTTTTTGCTTGATTTCTTGATTCCCCCAAAATTGAACAGTTTTGTACGACTACCCAGGCTCAGGGTTAAGTGCAACAGCAAGTGTGTCGGTGCGAATTGTATGCCACTGGTGACCATGGGCGTTCGCCAAGCAAGCAACGACGATGCCGTACCCTTGAACACGTGTTTATAGGCAGGAATGAAGGAACAAAAAATCGATCAACATGAAAAACTAATATCAGTGCTAGAGCGCGCACGAGGCAGCCTGTCAATCTTGGTGTGAATTTGCATTTTTCTGTTCAGGTGTTTTACTTTCGAAAATAGGTCGCATCGCATCAATACTGTACCATATTTACTTTATTGTAGGATCTAGAGTTTCCGCTCGAAAGTTATGGAGTGAAACAGAGGCAATGTGGCTACATTATCATGTTAAGTTAATGCAAAGCATTCTTTTAAATACAGTTTTAGGCCCAAATGTATAATTTTTTTAAAATCTAAACACTGTGCAGTTTGTGCTTGTTTCGTAGCCAGTATGGAAGGAAGGAAGAAACTTTGTATAAGAAAATCTTCTCTAAGCTCCAAGGCTGAACATTTTAAAAATTTCTACGTTTCAAATGCCAAATATTGTTGCACATGGTTCAGTGTTGCTCAAAACATTTTCTATTTTGAATATTTGTACATAACAAATTTCCAGTACTGTACATGTAAAATTAACCAAAAAATAGTACAAAGTCATTATAAATTACAAAATAAAAGAAACGATTGCTCTAAAGCTTGCACTCATAGCCTTGCAATGGTTTAATTGTGTTGTTATGGTTGTTGATTTGGTTAAACTAATTACCGATGCACCGTAAGGCTCCAGACTATGGATTTTTTCACGTAAGTTATCATAGTTTGCTAATTTTACGTTCATTCAAACAACAATAACATAAAAAGGCCTTTGCTATTTTGGGACAATGTAAGGATTTGTGAATTCTGAAATGATTTTATTTGATTTGATTTAAATGATTTGTCCATAAGATATAGTATGTCGAAAATACAAAAATTGTCTAATGATAATAAATCTATTTTCAAGTACTCAATTATTAAAGTAATTTTCAATCGTTGCAGAAAAGTTACATAAACATCACCAAAAACAAAGCCTAGTTATAATAAGCCATACCACACACATTCTTGTATGTCTTTGATTAGTGTTGTAATGACAAAGAAACCTAACCCGCTCAACATCCGGTCTGTTTGGGTTTGGAGTCTTGTGCATTGTTGGCTTAGCCTCTATTGCTACCACTGACAAAAAAATTCCTCGCGAAAGACGACGAAAGGGAAACCAAAGCCAGCGCCAGAGCCATTGGCTTTAATTTCTTCGTCATCCGTAAATGTCATGCACGAAAAAAAAAAAATGAGACCGTCACTTCGACCGTCTATTGCAAAAAGGGCCCGCCGTACACATGCCCGTCCCCGTCTGGGGCGGGCTTCTGAAAGGCATCAATCAATAGACCTCCATCGTCCTTCTCATCGGTGGTGCATGATTATTAGTTTTCCAGTTGGCCTTTCCGTCCGTCGTATGAGGTGTTTCTGAGCTTGCAAATCACACGCTGATGAATGCGCGAACCCCGCAAGACAAACCGAAACGACAAGAGAGTCGCGGACCAAACGGCGTTGGCCAAAGGAACAGGCGACGTACAGATATTGCGCAAACAACGTCTTTCTCAGGGCACAAGCGGTTAGAGGAGCCGCCCGACGGTTGTGGTGTTACGCTGCCGTGTTATGCTATACCCTGCCGCGTTTGGTTTGGCAGAGCAGTTCCCATTCTAAAAAACCCATTTTCACACACACACGCACATGCCGATCGAAGGACAAACTGCTGTTGCGGAGCGCGTTGGCAATTTTCAACGCCATCGAAAGGGTTACGACGCTTACTGTTTTCGTGGACGATTTTCTTCTCCAATCTGCTGGAGCCAAGCGACGACAGCGAGCAGCGCAGTGTGTTTTCACTTTTCTCGCTCATCATTTCACTCTCACTGTCATTGGAAAGCAAGAAAAAGGAAAAGAAATAGGTAGTACATATCCAAACCCAATCGCGGACAATCTCGTTTGCTGTTTGCAGGGACGAATCGTTTTTTTTTTGTTTTGTTTTGTTTTGTTTTCTCTCTCGGACGGTCTACCACCCGCGGAGAGTAGGTCACCTGGACCTGGCACGAACCTGCCTGCCGTATGTATTATTAATGCTGTGTGTACGCTCGGGCTGTACAACGTTCGATCGCATTTGGAAAGGGCGACGGGTAAAGGTAGACCACATGGTACTGGACAGCTTGGGATGAGCTTACACTTACTTTGGATAGAAATGATCGATGTACTTGATTACGACCTCCCGCAGGATGTCCTGATTGCCGGACCCGGAGTACTGGTGCATGGCCATGATATCGCTTTTCATTTTTGAAGCTTTTGTGTCGTGCCGGTCACGGGTGAAGATTGAAATATGATACTGTTAACCCAAGACGGGTTGGGTTGGGTTGGGTGTGTTTTTGTGTAAGCGTGTGCAACGAAGAAATGGTTGCAAATATCGATGAGAATGCACGAATTGCGAATTGTCTTAGCCCCCAGAGAGAGAGAGAGCCAACCTAGCAGCACAAATGAATGAACGTAGTAGAACACTTTCTTCGGTCGAAGGTGCGAATATGCACTACACTCACGGCACCATTACCGTCAGGAACACGCACGGTTAAAACATCATCACGCACGCGGAAGAATAAGTGTGACGGTGTGTGAAATAAAACAAAAAAAACCAACCGCCCTTCCTTGTTCACGCATATACTTGTCCTCGGCAAGGATCGGACTGAGGGGTTATGTCAAAATAACGCACGCCGGCCCTTTATGCACGTATGACAATCACATTTTCCCGTATGCCCGCACCGTGAATCGTGAAGGGGAGTGAATTTTCACGAATTTTCCACCAACCACGCGAGCACGCGGCACGGCACTGGCAGTGTAGATAATCGACATGCACTTTACATTTCACACGCTATATTGCTGCTGCTGCTGCTGCTGCAATCAAACGACATGGCAGGCAGGCACAGGGTGAGACACCTGCACACGTATATTCATGCACAACAACGAAACACGCTCTAAATAAACGCACACCACGATGATGCACAAGCAGCTTCACCAACCGACGACAGCACCACAATCAATAATACAGACGAAACCAAAATGGCCGATAGCTTCTTTTGCCTCGTTTGCAAGAGGATCGCGGACGATGGGGGGAAGGGGGTTGAGGGGGTAGAGGAGCTCTTCCTCTCTCTTCACCGCACCGAAAAAAAGGACAAACGCAAGGAGCTTTTCGTCGACCGTGTCAGTCAGGACGCAGGAGGGAACAACACAGCAGGCGCGCACTGCAGCGCAGCAGTAGTGATGGCCCCAAAAAAAGAAGACCTCCACCGCGTTTTCGTAGTGCAGCAGCACTAAACACACACACCCGTACACACCCGTACACACCCGTACACACTTTTGCACTACTTGTGACTCTGATGCGGTGGTCGTTGTCCTGGGGACGGCACAAAACTTGGTAACGCAACCCGGGACCGAGCGTTGATAAGGGCGCATAACCTCCTCACGGAAAAGGGGCTTCCTCCCTTTGGGCTTTTTTCCTTTGCGGTCACTTCGATCACAACATTCAACTCAACTCAAGTGCCACACGATATCGGTCCGAATTTATCGCACAAAACACGCCAAAACTCGCGAAGCAAAGCTCCGCGAGCTGTTTCCTTCGCTCTGTTGGCGGTGCACAACAACAAAAGCAAACAAAACGCTTCCCCCAAAAAGAAGCTGCCTCCCTGCCACAGAGCAGACAGGGGAAGCGTGAAGAGATGCAAAAAAATAAACGTAAGAGCAACGCGACGACGACGACGACGACGACAACCACGGCGGCGACGGTTGTGCGGATGAGAGTGTTGATCACATTTTTAAAACTGAACACAATTTGGGGTCGAACTAGTTTGTTTTTGGATGTTGTGTGGATGCTCTATTTCTCACTCTCTTTTTCTCTCCCCTTCGAGCCCCTTTTAGATTCGCGCGATCTTCGATCTCTTCTCAAACAGCTGGCGAGCTGGCTGTGTGTGCACACGTCGTGGTCCGCAACAGAGAACGGAAAAAACTGAAATGGATCGCTGAGGTTGCCGCCCCGCCGTTGATGAAGGTTGATGATGATTTTGGGATGTTTTCTGCCTATTTCGGGAGACGCGGTCGCGTTCTCCACGGCTGCATTCACCACACCGACACGGGCACGGGGTGAGTGTCGAGAAACGAACTGGTTTTACTACAGTACGCAGCAGTTGGAGCGACCCTCCGGTGCGTGCGCCAACATGGTGTGTTGTATTCAAAAGTCCGCACTTTACTACGCGCGAGAATGGACGGCCAGCGGCAGCACACAACACGACGATGCAGTTATTTCGAGCCAAACGAGTCTCGCACACATACACACAAGCATGTGCTCAGAGCATTACGGCACACATTCGTTCGCTGCGACGCCACTTCATCCCCTGACAGTACCGTTCACAACCCCTCCCGCTCGCGAGAAAGGGAACCACACAAAATGGTTGGGAGCCGTCCACCACAGAGAAGCCAGCCAGCCAGCCAGCCAGCCAGCTCTCGATCGCCCCAACCAACATACGGAGTGGTTTTTTCGTTCGTTTCATGGTGTCTCTTGCTATGGCGGACGCTCCTCCGCTGAAGCGGAGAGCATTTTCCTTTTCTGCATTTCTATCCATCTTTCCCTGTGTGTCGAGCGGTGTTCTCTCTCTCTCTCTCTCTCTCTCTCTCTCTCTCTGTTGCGAGTCTTTTGTAGCATGTAAAGGTCTTCCATGAAAGCGGGGATTTAATGTTTTCCGACCATTTTCTCCACTCAGAAAGAGCGATTCGCTATCGAGAAGAGAACGAGAGCACGAAATAGTTTGGAGAGTGTTCCAAACGCGTGTGTGCGTGTAGTTTTGTGCCAACATGTTGGAAGGGCCAAACCTTGGGGCGATCCCCAATTGTACCAACATCGGCACCAACAGAGAACAGCGAGAGCCGTACCGAACTCGTCGGAGAGCAAATATTGCAGCAGTCAACTTATGCTTATGCTGCTGGCAATTTTGTCCACGCCGTGCGCCGAAAATGGGCAATGTTGAGATAGGTTCGTTTCAGTTTAAATGGCCCGCGTAAAGTTTCGCTCGACACAACATTTGTTTTGTGGGCCATTGCAAATGCAATTGTCTCTAAGCAGCGCAACTCTCGCCGCGGAACTCCATCCAAGATGGAGTCGGAATGAGCCCAGCTTGTTATGTAAAATCTTAATTTCATACAAAATTGGTAGCTTGTATACCAAAACAAAATAGAAAGAAAATTCCCGCTGCATTCCGGTGTATTGTATCACGGCATGATGGAAGTTTGAAGCGAACCTTAGACGTCTCAGACGAGCAGAACGCGGCCGTGTGAAAAGTAAAAGTTCTTCCCATTTGTGCACACCGCACACGCCGTCGATTCGTTTATCGATGGGTTCAAAACAAAAATGCTCTTCCACCAGTTTTACGACACACCGAAATTCTCCCGAGAAAAGCGAGAGTTTTATCACGCCACCACCCGCGATTGGTCTCTCGCTCGAAAGGACACCCAGAAGCCTGCGGAGCAATTTTGCTGAACTGCTCGTACGAACGGCAGAGCAAAAGAGCAAACCCACGAATGGTACACGCTTATATGCTGGTGTGCGTTATGGTGTGATGCCGTAGCCGTATCATCAACCATGGGGGAGCCAGCAGCTCCTCTAAAAACATAAACAAACATACACTGCACCGTCCGCCCTGGGACTGGGTGTCGTGTTTGTGCGTGTTTAGCATGCAAGCAGAGAGAACTTGAGAAGCAGCATAATCGCACCTTCCCAGTGCTAGTGTGTTCCGTCAGACGAAGGCACGGTTATCTCGGGTCGGAATTGCAACACACATCGCGTCAAAGAGCGAGCGCTGCTTCTCTTCGAGCATAACCGTATCTCCCATCGGGTGGAGAGCGGAAACAAAAATTGTGAACCACAATTAAATGTTTGCCTACCAGCTATGTGGAAAATTCATGTTTTTTTGCAGATCGGCAATGAATTATTCTATAGTAAATAATATCAAAATTTAGTTAGAAATTAAACATACAATCTGAAAACACTCAGCAAAGAGTTCCAGTTTAGCTCACGAATGAACATCGTTAACTGCATAGAACCCACAAGAATATGAAAAAAAAAACATTCAAACATTTAACGATTCACTCACAAAGACTACACGATCGCATTTCCGGAATGCTGCAATTGGAGACGGTGCAAAGAATACGCTGCATAAAAGAAAACCATGCGATGGTTTATTTTAAAACACTCCAAGGACGAACGGAACATACCCACCAATGAATGCTAACCCTCCCCCCATGAAAACGATCCCGTTCAAGAGCATGTGGGTAAGAGTATAATACCGAATAAGTCATTTGTGTCGGTTGAGTCGGTGGTGGTATTCGTAAGCTGTCGACGCGGCAATTTACAGCAAGAAACATACACACAAACACAAGCTACATGCAAGGATAAGGTGTGAGAAGATCAAATCTACGAAACAGGGGTGGTCGATCGTACGAAACCAACACCAAGACGTAATCTTCAACCGGCAAACTATACTATACGCACTGCAGCGCTCCATCATCAGCGCTGTTGGAAGATGATCATGATGGCATTAACTCATCAGGGTAATCAGCTGTGTGGGTAAGAAGTAAAAGTTTCCGAACCCCTCAACGACACGGACACACGTATACACACACACACACCACGTATGTGGTTCTGTGGTTGGGCATCATCATGCCGGCTTCATCTTTGGACCGGCGAAAGACGATATAAAAAGTGATAGCAAAAAAAAATGCTGCTGCCGGGGGAAGCAGCGGCAACGCCAAAGTCCGCGTGCTGAACGCGGCGAATTCCGTCGACTGCGTGGAAGTGGAGGAATACTGTCGGTACTGCTGCCACTGCTGCTGCTGGTGCTGCTGCTGACCTAAATTCGATGCTCCTCCTCGTCCTCGTCGCAACACCCGGCACACCACCGCCGCACACTCCGGTTAGACGCGGTAACGTAGACGTCGACGTGGACGCATTAAATTTCATCTCGCCGATCAACGAAACGCAAAAAAGGAAGGGAAAAAGTGCGTATATTCACGAGTGCGCGCACACACACACACACGCACAAAACAGTGCTGCGTTGGGTCATCGCGGTGCGAATGTGTACGAACTGTGCGCACGAGGGATCAGTTAAGAGTTGCGCGATCGGTGGCCGTAAAAGGTACGACGACGCGCCATGCGTTTGCAACACCGGTAGACCCGTAGTATTCGCGCTTCACGCACATTTTTAATCGAAAAGCTTTCTTCTTTCGTCCGTTGGTTGAGATTGGAAATGGACCAACAACAACGGCAAAACCACAAAAAAGCTAACCGTCGTCTGGTGTACCCTAATTTGTGGCCAGACACATTTTTCTCTCCCGGACCCGCGTAATGATTTTTTCCTGCTGTTGCGATCGTTTTGTATTGTTAGCAAGGTACCGTGTTGCGGTGTGCAATGTTTAGTAGACGTTAACGTATACGAACGATTTATGTAAAATCTAGGATATATCTTACTCATGAGACGAAAAAATAAGACGCAAGTTTATATTATGGAATTAGAAATTCCATTACATGTTTAATCAACACAAGGTGATCCATTTCTTGAGGCACATGCAAACAAATACGAATTTTTTAATGTATTCTTAATAAACATGTAGTTGAAACTATATTTTTATTATTATAATCATAAGATATTTAAATTGCCATGGGGAAAAAACTGTGGTGTAATCCTGTCGTGTTATATATTGAAATTGAAATGTTTATAACATGGAATTTGCTGTTACACGTACTCTCACAAAGATTGAACAACAAACACAACTTAATACTAATTATACTTTAGTAATATATGTGTTTCAACATAAATAATGCAAATAAATTATGACTTATAACGATTTAACAAAATTCGCACAACAAATCAGAATGTATCAGGGATATACACCGAACATTATACCATGGCGGGATATTAAACTATATTTGAAAAATTGCTCTCGGATTTCTATCGTCACAAGTAGTCAAATACATTCATCGACTGGCCCGATACACCTCCGTAACGAGCAAATAATCAACTCGTATGTTCTATGAGAAACACCAAAATACTATTAGCCTAAAGAGTGTCCAAAAAACTTGTCAAAAATGATTGCCACTGAAAATGAATTGCCTGATAAGGAATTCGTGATTAGGATTCACCGGGATTCAGATTATCACCTTAAACGTGCTTATAAGAATATTTATAGCTGTTTAACATTAAAATGTATTGACTAGAAGTTCTGCAGTATAAATACAAACTACTTTTATGTGCATACAAGTAATGGAACATACCCTTAAAATGTAAGTCTTCCGCAAATACCGCATACAAAAACTTATTACTGAGACTTCAGTGGCAGTGAAAGTGTTACACAAGATGATGGGAAAGCTTCGCTAACAGCTTACGCTTGAGGTGCACATGTTACTGTATCTTGTACTGCTGTATCTGTACTGCTAATTGTACTGTGATCCTTTCGCTCACTTGTACTTTTCAAAGTAAATGAAAATCACTCGATTGAACCACATACTACACTTGACGACAACACAAGCGACAAACATTTTCAGCTATTCAACTACAATATTTATAACGCGACCGATAATCACGACCCGTGGTGCTCAAAGAAGTCGATGACACGATGGAAAAAGCACCGCGTGCAGTCCCCGAAATGATCGACCGCGCTTAATAATTCATTTCACAACAAGCGCGTGCTGCGGCGGTACAGCAAGGAAGACCATTACGAATTTTTCGGGTTTTCTGCTGGTGCTCCTGGCTACCCACACGCCACGTTTTTCGATCACTCCCTTCCGCTTGATGTTCGCGGAAAGTCAATGAACTTATGCTCCATGCAGCTACCTTTGCCTGAGGGAAGAGCGAAACTGAGCGGTCGCGTGGCGTGGGTCACACAAAGTCAACTAATCGGAATGTAATATACTGTAATAATAATGTACAATTAATGATATGCACTCCAGTACAGCGACTGATACCGGATAGAAACACACGTGCTGAGTTATCCTTGCTTTTACAACCAAAATCCACCTCTTAAAAATGCATTCTGCAATGCATAGTTCACTGCTATAGGATGACCCAAAAATTGGCGGGCTCAAAAGTTTAGCTTCTCGGTTGAATAGTATTTCACCACGCACACAGCGTACTGCACCACCTCGCCCGTCGAACCCGTCACCAGTTTTTGAGCACTAAAACTGCTCGTACGATATGACGGACGTGCGTATCTCGTATCGTGTCGCTTTTTACCGCGTCGTCGTTTGTTTTGTGTGTTTTTGCGCCCAAAATCCAGCCACTAGCGCCGTGCTGGAAAATCCGTTCCCTAACGATTGTGACGCATTTCCACGTGAAATACACGCCAAGAACACGAGCGAAAGAAGTCAGTCAGTATAGGCTTGGTGGTTGGTTGGATGGTTGGTTGGGCCACAACTTTTGCCACTATTGATTTGCTACCGCGTTCGGTTGTGGGCCTGCGCACCAAACCAAACCTTCCCAGGGACACTCACGAGAGCCGCTTCCACACGAAGGAGGCAGGTGAAAACCCATGACCTAGGGCCAGAAAAAAAGGAACTCGTAGTATCGTGCGCTTCCCGCACGAGTTCCTCGTTTTCGGCGGCTAGCCTAAGGTGGGATCCGCTAGTGAGCTTTGTTTGTCTCAACCGAGCGAATCGTGTGAAAGATTAGATTAGCAAAGACAGCGGAACCGCTCGCGAATTCGATCGCGAAGCGAAGAGAAGCAGACTGTCGTGTGAGATTAGATAAAGGTTATTAATAGCAAATTATCAATCGTTCTCCGAGACGACCTTCGATCGTACGTGGAGTGAAAGGAGTTGATCTTGCGCCTGCAGCGCGGGATCGATTGAAGAACTCCAAAACGGACTCCCCTTCAAAAAGCTGCAGTGTAGTGGAGCACCAATAGAGGCATACGCGTCGAAGGTTCGAGGTTCAAAGTCACCACGTTGCCATCGGCAGATTTCGCCACACGGCAAAGCGGTTCCAATAACTGGCGAAGGCCATTCGTCAAATTTTGCAGCTCATTAGTGCGCGCGTTCCTTCGCCGCCATTCTATCGTTCCACTTTTGGTCGTGGAAGTGCCCCGCAGCAACATGTATGACACGTACCACTCTCTTGGGGCAATGTCAGACGGATTTGCGCTACCGTTTCGTCTCGCTAAGACTAATTTTCGACCGTCCGTCGTACGACCGTTTCGTTAACGGGCACAACACCCACCGTCACTGGTGCCCCGGTGGCTCAACACGCGAACGAATGTTGAGAAAACTGACCAGTCTTGCGCGCAAAGCCAATATTTATGCAAACAGCGCTGTTGGTTGCAAATTAGAGGCCGCATGTTCTACACCCCAAGGAAGTCGAAATGAAACGCTGCTTGCTCTGAACCAACACATTGCAGAGGCAGCAACAAGCGGCATGCCTCCTGCCTACGTACGGTTGGTCCGCGCGCCACAAGTTTAATTACACGCCACCCTGCGCGTTCTGCTGCTTTGATAAAAACATCACATCACGTCGCAAATCCCACTTGCATCGAACAAAAACATTCCACAAATGGACAAACCAACGCCAATCAAGTTACGGCGAGTCTGCTGCCGTCAACTGTCAACTGCGGGCTTGATAAGCGTAAATGATCGGGTTTTTTTTTTATTATTTTCGCTTTTCATTCAACCTCACTGCTCCCGTGCGGCACCTTGGCAGTAAACCGCGGAGTTTCTTCCTTTTCTTCGTGAACTTGCTCGAGAGGAGGGCGTTTGAGCGTATTCACTTTCGATCTGGTTGCGATCCGGTTTCCTTGAATGTTTCTTGCTGCTCGCATTTCTCGCGCGATGGCGCTGGTTTTGTTTCGACTAATTTGTTGCTAAACGGCCCGGTTCCACCATCATCGCCAGTACTTGTGTTACGGGAAAGAAACGCGCCTTTATGCCACCTGTAGAAGTAGCCACCAGTAGCCACCAGTAACACACACCAGTAATCGCATGCTGTGCAATCGTCCCGTCGTCTCATTTGTGCAGTTGAGCATTTTGCGTTTGCGTCATCCGTACCAGGCTGATCGAGGTGCGAGGCAGAAAGAAGCGCGATTAGTTCTGCCAGGCAAGCAACCGCATTGGCGCAAAAGTGCGCACAAATCAACCGGTGGGTTGCGCTATACGGCGGCTGTATGAGCCAAGATGCTGATGATGACGGGGTATACACGTTGTCATTTCGATATGCCTACGGCTCATTGTGGCTGGAACGACAGACATCCCTCGGGCGGCCATCCCCCGGGTTGCCAGTGAGTGAGATTATGCAACACTTGTTGAAGTTGAAGTGGCATGAAATCTATACGCATCAGCAGATGGTGCGCGCTGCTGCGATCCGGCTCCTGTCAATACCGATACTCGTGATCTGATCGCCCGCTTTCTCGGTGCACGAGTGCATGCAAATGGTTCATTTGGAGCTTGTCTGTGTAAGTTAATTGAATGCAATCGCATTCATTACAATTGCATTCGCGCTCTTTCAAGGAGGCAGAGCATGGAGAGGTACTGTTTTCTTTTAAATTAGCACAAAGAAAACCATCTGTAGCTTGTGCTACCGATCATCACCTATACCCATGCAAAAGGGAAGGTGGAACGAAACTGCTAGACATTAAATTGGTGATGGTGAAAATGCTAATTTGATTGAAATATCAACAATTCTATTTCTAATTCTAACTCGACCAACAGTAACCTTCAGTTATATTTATAAATTATAGCATCTGCTGATTGGCTCACAAAAATGTACCAACTACTGCAACTAATTAGTAGCTTCGCATTTTATATTTCGATTTAAGATAGCTTCGATATTTCGTCCCAAAATGCATTATGCTAAAAGCAGAAGGGTTTTGTAATAATATTGTTTACTTCTACTAAACACTAGCACGTATCTCAAAACGTACTTTGCACCAAGCGTCACTTGAAGCTTCACGGATAAACATGCGTATCTAATGTGAGTGTTGGATACATTATGTGTAAATCGTATTTTTTATGATGCAGCGTAGTATTATATTTACAGTGTAGTTAGGAAGGTAATAAACATAGCTATGCAAAAGTGTCAAATGTGCCAAGGAAATCCAAAGAAGGTGTGACTACGTTATATTTTTGTTATATGTATATTTTACACCACAATTGTCAAAACGCGATCGGATGGGATTAGATCCGATCCCATTAAATGTAATCAATAAATAGAGAGTGCATCATCAAAAAACAACATCGAATCTGGGAAATATTTCCACCATCCGAAAATTCATTCCTCCGTAAAAAGAAGGTAAATCAAAATTGATCTATGAATCAAGAAGATACAAAAAATAATAATCAATCACACTTTAAAATAAAATATTTTTAGGAGAACAATAGCTGCATCAAAAAACCCCCAAACCTTACGATATGGTTAAAATTGAATCCATGAATCGATACGTAATCCGAAATTGTCACCTGATGTTTATGCCAAAAAACATGCTAAACAACTCGCAACTTTTACCTTCCGAATCAATTCACGCTTCCATCGACGCGAAACGTTTCCCAAAGATCTATCGTAACCGCACACGCACGATGAATATGGTGCAAAACCGTGAAGCAAAAAATCAGGCCAACTACCTCCGGCACGCAGCAGGAGGTCACAGTAACAACAAATCCGCCAAATCATCCACAGGCGACAAACTGTCTGCCGTTGTGCGGCAAGTTTCTTTAAACCGATAGGCGCAAGCACAGCACACATCACATTGACATTTCAGCCATAGACCAACGCCGCCGTCCGTTGTCAAGTTCGTTCGCTGATAATTTGATTAGCACTAATTGCATTAGCCAAAGCGTTTGGGACCGGTTAGTGTGTTTTCAAGTTGAGCTTAAAAGTCGTCGTTGCTGTCGCGTCGTCAGAAGGTAAGACGCCGAAGAGAACCTGGTTCTTGCAGCAGAACAACGCAACCCTTCCGCTGGAAACAGCTGTTTGGCGCTTGAAAAGTGTTATAATATACTTACGCTTATGTCGACAGATTATTCTCTAGCAACCATGGCAGTATTACTGCATAGGAGTCATACCTGTTCTGCACATGCAATACCTACATGTCACGATGTGTTACGTGTGTATGGAAAGTTACCACAAAATTACGATACTGACCTGCAATGATAGAGAAGAAAATCGAATTAAATACTGTTTTTGAAACATGCTTAAAAATACTTCCCCCACATAACATATTATCACCGAGCGAGGTATAGAGAGTGGGAGAGAGAAATTGAGAGCAAATCAAACGAAACCGGATAGGATCCGGAAAGGAACACACTATCGCACTGCCATTCGATAATGAAATAAGAAAGAAACTGATAAGAAACAATAAAAACGATATTAAAACTACAAAAACAAGTCTACACGAACACTAATATGTTTCTCGCATAGACTTTCATGTCACCGAGAGGATCCCTGCTGGCGGGATAATGGAGTATTGGGTGTCCTAAAAAGTATAATGTTGGTGGCGAGTTTGCAAGAAAAGAGGTTAGTTGGCAGTAGAATAAATTAAAAACTGTAGAATAGAAACACAAATCGGCAGCATCAAAACGAGGAAACAACAACGGTTAACAATGATGACGATAAGCGAGCGGACAGTAAGTGTGTTACATAAGAAGAATCATGCTCTGGGGGGACGTGGACGGACTGAGCGATTATTCGTTCGTGTCGAGTCCGGTACCCGTAACCTGCGCAGACACATGTGATGCGATGTGCTAGCGATCTGCCCCCCCCCCCCCCAAAAAAAAAGGTGCTCTGATACACAATCCCTTCCCCGAGCGTCCACCAGCGGCAAATGAAAGTGGATGAATCGACATCATCAACTTCAGATGGTGCGGGGGTCGCGTATGAATCGTTAGGACATTATTGCAAGACCTTGTTGAATTATTGTTGATGCGTTTGTTTAGGGATATAAAGAGAAACACTCGTAAATGGTCAAACCTTGCGTGTTCACCACCGGCACCTGCGTGTAGTACAGAGGGTGAAGCGGCTCTGCTGACCCGGGCACTACCTCCACCACTGCCGTAGCCGGGCCCGAGCGTGTTCAGGAATCGAGGCGGACTTCCGACCGGAGTTGTTCCCTGCATGAATGCTGGACTCGATCGTCCCGAGGCCGGATGCGACTGTGAACCGCCACCGGAGAACAGATCCGAATCGGTGCTCATATTGATCATGCTTCCTGCCTTACTGAGCCGATTGATACCACCACCACCACCGCCGCCACCACCAAGTTCCTCCTTTATCAGGTCCTGCACGCACCGATGCGGATGCGTTGCCGTGCACGCACTCACGCTGTTGCTGCCGGTAAAGTTCCCGAGCAGACTGCTAGCAGCCCGACAATAGCCCGTGCCCTGTTCGTGCCCTTCCGGCAGCTCCCGGCAAGGGCCGAGGGAACCGATCGACCGGGTAAGCGATCCACCGACAAGGCGATTGGCGACTGCTGTCGCTAGTATCGGTGTGGGTTTCATTAGGTTCTGGATGCTCTTGCCGAGCGCAATGTCGGTGTAGATGTTGCTAGTGCCTGCTGCATTCGTTGGTACGCTCGACGTGCTTGGAGAGTTAGTGGATCCGGCGGCCGTGCTACCGGAGCTAACAACGACATTGAAAGCGCGTGCAACTGGTTGGAATCTGCGTGCCTGCTGCTGTTCTAGGCGACTTTGGGCGAGCTCCTTCCGGAGGGACTCTTTGGCCGAAGTGCTCATAGACGGTGGCAGTGAATATGCTTTCGACAGCTTTTCCACGTTCTCGTGGTACAGGGGAGCATGGTTTTGTTGGAACTGATGCTGTTGCTGCACTTGCTGCGCCGACAACGCCGTCTTTATCATGCCTCTGTCGAGGGATAACGCATTTGAGAAGTGTTCATTCGCTAGGGATGCATCAGGTAAAGGATTAATGCCGAACGGCTGCTGCGGAACTGGTGGTTGTTGTGCAGATGGCATAGGCTGCAGTGGGTGTGACTGCTGCTGCGCCTGCAACCCGCTGCTGCTATAGACAACGAAATAATCATTCAAAACATATTCAAAACCACATCGCCATTCAAACCAAACGGCCAACGCAACGGTCGAGAACAGCAAGAGGAGGGAGAGAAAGAGAGAAAGGGGGAACGATGCGATTGCGATGATGTTGGTCTCCAAGACGCGCATGGAAAGAGAGAACGCATGCATTGGATGATGTGTGGTCGGCACGGTTGCACGAAAAAAAAAACGCAATCAGTGATCGGTCTGTGATCGTCCGGCGAAGATGATGAGGCGAAGTTGCACGCGCTTAGTTGTGACGCGTTAGGCGGATTATCATAGCATCATAGCAGACAAATACGAACAAACAACGGCACCAACAAGACTAGTTAAAAGCGATCAAACGCACGAAATAATGCAACCGAACAGCAATCCGAGCGCACATTAATAATGGGATAACCAGATGAAATGCACCACACAGAAGCAACCAGCAGAGTCAATAACGTCGTCCAGCCACCATGCACGCACCACCATGCATGCATCTCCATGCGTGCGAGCCACAAAGCCAGCCAATTAAACGTCACACCGGGAAAGGATCGACTCGTAAGCCCAACCCAGCCCCGCAGCAACGCGTCCCGATGAGCGATGAGTAGAAGCATTATCCTGTTTTCCCAAAATCTTTAGACAGAAATGGTTATGATAAATAGTCAGCTATTTCCTGCACTTACTTTCCAATGTTTTCCAAACGCTTAAAAACCCGGCTACGTGACTAGAAACTTTCTGTCCGCTAGAAACGCTATGACATGTTCGCTTGTATAACAGACCACACTACAGTGACCCAGTCAATGGCTCCGGCACGCGAACCTTATCATTCCGACCAAATCAGTCACGATCGTGCCAGTAGTAGCAGCGTGGTGGAGGAGTTCTCTCTTCGCATTACAGCTACCACCGACGAGTGGTGCTATTTCCTAATCGTACATCCACTGCACAAAATACACATGTAACGTGCACGTGTGCATGCGGGTATGGGCGGTTTTTGCAACATGTTCTACGGCATAAGATTCATTGCTACAATTAGTTTTAACGATGAGCAACCACCGACATTGCATCCAGCCGAGCGAGCTCAGCTGTGGGTGCAGTTGGAGTTTATGTTTGTGTCGGGTTTTCAAGCACCACTCGGGTACGCTCTTACCCTTCGTGATCATGATCATGCAGACGTTTGACACAGAGCGCTGACGTCTATATCCTTCCTTCAGGGTAACCTTCGCTTTATGCTTATTACATCGAGGCAAACGTGTGTACTATTGCCTGTCAAATCGCGGAGTTGTTTAGTACCATGCACGGTAGCATATAATGCTGATTGATATCTCCGTTAATCGTAGTGAAGGAAGTTTACGCCATACTTTTACTGATTTATGATACCGTAATTACACAGATCAGCAGGTGTAATTATGTTTGCTCTTGTTCCCGACACTTTGTTGTGATTGGTGAAACCCGAATGATGGACATAAATCTCATAGCCATTATCCATGAATAAACACTGCTGCCAATTAAAATGGGACTTTGTGGAGTACGAAAACAATGCCGGTCAACGTTGTTTATGTTTCCTTAAGTGACAATGTTTGTAAATTTGGGCTCGATTTGCTTCATCACATATGCAGGCATCCTCAACTGTTGCCTGGCTGGCTGACCGAAGAACAGCCGAGACGTAAACAACGCTGAAAAAACTGATCCTCAGAGTCACGTCCCCGAGTTTGTGTAGGCGGACGACCGATGTGTAAAGCACATTTGTTCGCCTGTTATTTACACATTCGGTTGGCTTCGCATACGCTCAAAAGTAATAAACAAACTCGAGCTTGTTAACACATTACCACAATTCTGCGTTCGCCTTTCAAGCCACTTTATCGACGACCATTGAACGATTGTCGTGCCGGCACGGCGAAATGGACCAAACCAGTCCAGGTGATCTCATATGTGATGGAAGGTGATATCATTGATGATGAGGACGTTTTGGTGACGTTATGTCCGGGCGAAACTTTTCAAGACTACTACTTAAAAGAGCGACCACTACACATGGGCAACAACAGAGCGCATTTGGTAAATGTGGAATCATATTCATTGAAGTTCTACTTCCATTACAAAGGAATCGTAAACCATCTGCACACTGCTTCTCTGGATTTTCAAAACCAAATTTCTTCCTACCACATGCAGCGCCTCCTGTTGGCGGAAAAGTATAGACCATCTCTGCAAACAAACGGTTGGTATAACAGCATCGATGGAAGCGCGGTTTGTGTCTCGGCTGCTCTACGTGTGTTTCGTATTTTGACCGCAACGCGGCGCTACTATGAAATTCAAAATATTAGTTCCCAATTCAAATAAAATATGCGGATATATTTGATAGAATATTTGGATATTCTGTAAATGATGTGCTTTTCTGTAAATAATCCTCATTTGTTTAGTTTCAGGCGTTTACAACGATGGTAATGATATCTTGAAGATTAGACAAACAACCGGAAAAAGTTAGATAAGTGCACTCGTTTGCAAAATTCGCTAGTGAATGTGATCACCGCAAAACGTTGGCGGCTGCTGCTGGCGTTCGGAAGTCAGAACCATTGCCAAAGTTAGCAGACACGGTGTCGCACAAAACCGGCCCGCATTGTCCGGTGTTTGTTGCCAAAATTCAATGCAAAGGAACTGTGAAACAAAATTTGGTCCGACACAGCCAAACTATGCGCTTTGTGTTTCGCCGGTGGCGGACGGTGCGCCGCGATGCAAACTGACAGCCCGTGATTCTAACGGACACACCACAACATTCCGCGCGTCGGAAAGACTTATTAAACATTTGTGGTGTGCATGTTTCGTTTCTTTTATGATTCAAATTGAACCCCAACCAATGTGTGATCGCACACAACACAAGACCGCAGACGTCACCTACCCGAAGCTCAACTTCGCTTGCTCTTGGTGGCCGTCGTGCTGGGGCGTCGGCGACGGCGACGGCGGCTGCTGCTGCTGCTGCTTTCTTCTATTCGTTTTGCTCCATACGTGTGCCATTTTCGTGATATATGTGCGGCACCATCAAAAGCGGCCACCACAGAGTGCAATGCCAAATCGATAGAACACACAAACAAACGGCTTTGGTAGAGATTTACACAAGGGTTTTTAAACACTGCACCATCAGTTCCATAGCGATCATATATACTACACCCAGCCAACGTCGTTCGTCGTTTGGTTACGTAAAGGATGATTTTTGAACGGGACAGGAAAGGTTCCCGCCGTGATGGAAAGCGATTGTGACGAAAAAGGATTCACACAGTTCCGATTCGGAGGCGACGGATACAAGCATCATCCACCCATCCTTCTCATGTGTGTGCTTGTTTGAGGTAAGTGCGTTGTAAGTACCCTACACCGGATGGGAGGGAAGCGAAGATCGAGATCTCCCACTACGCCACACACTAACGCACTAGAGGAGCACGTGCACTTCCAAGATGAGCAAGCACAGATACGGGACCGCACAAAACTCGCGAGTTTACTTTAATTTGTTGTTTTGTTTAACAGATTTGTTGCACCTTTTCACAAGTGCCATTCCCATTTTGGTGCACGACAATCACAACCCAGCAGCGGCCGAGGCAACAGCAACCTGTTGGTGAGGTACAACACCACACACCACCCCTCGTCGTCGTTGTTGTCGCTCGCGTGCATGCAAACGGCCGAACGACTTCGCACACTGTCGGCCACCGCGCATTTACCAAACGCCTTATTGGTGCGACACGACTGTGGCTGTATGTCGTTGTGGTCGATTCGCGATTTTGCATTGACAAGTGGCACAAACACCAACGATCGGTCGGTCGGTCGTACCGCGTCATGTCATGTGCGCAAACCCAGTCACAGTACACCCTATGATCCTAGACGATCTCCGCTACTGCTTCTCCTCCTCCTCCTCTCCTTTCCGCTCTCATCTGTACGAGGAATCTCGCTGATGACGACGTTGTCGAACGTCGGCATCATCTCGGAACGATCAACATTCGATCGTCTTTCAAACAAACAGCATCCCATCCCTTGCCCACCCGCTGTCAATCGCCAGAATCGCCCCCATCTCGTTCCCAAGGGATGAGACACTATCACTAAGAGACACAAACACACACCCACACACACATACGCGTACGTCCACAAAGCCCCCGGAGGAGCTCTGCCGTGACCGCTTGTCAACAACGAACCAACCGCGCGCCACAGTCCCCTGTGCCTGTCGGAATGGCAGTGTCTGAGGGATGGCGGCGGCGTCAGGGGAGGCAGCGTGATTGGGAGGATTTATATTTGGTTCAAAGAGCGCGTGAAGAAGATGCGAAGATGGCCGCATACGGCGCGCGCGCCCGCTTCGCGGAGAGGAAACGGCGCGCACACGGCTTTTAGAGCTCGTTAGTGCAATATAAGTGGCGGACCAACACACCGACGGATTATACACTATTTTTAGCCGACTTGTTATCATCTCCTGGTAAGTTAGGTCGGACAGTAGCAGCAGCAGCAGCAGCAGCAGCGGCGGCGGCGACGAGCATGGTGCATGGACCGGGGACTTTCGCCGCCCCTTTCCGTACCCCATCATAACCACAGCATTCTCCCTCTACACAATAAGTAGGAACCTACCGCCGCTAGTGTGAGAGGCGTGGGTAAATTAGCCGATGGACAATGAGGTCCCCCCCCCCCCCCTTCCCATCCGCAGCGGAACCGAAGGAGAAGGAGGAAAAGAAGATTGCACACACCGGGGCCCACACCGGGTCCGCCAATTGGAGACAGAGAAAGATGATTGAATTAAATTGAACCTTCCGAAGCGGGTTGGGTTGATGCGAAAGTAGCGGTGAAGAAATCGTGATCGTGACCAAGAATGGAAACAAACACAAGGGAGATACTTCCATGATTACTTCGCTTACCAAAGCATACAAAATAGGAAAGTGATTAATCCTATCATTTGTGGGATTTACCAGTCTAGCGATCTGCACCGAAAATAAACAGACTGGGGGATTTTCGTGCGAACTAATTTCTCCTCCATGACTCACGCCGTACAAGCGCCACCAAGGGGTAGCAGCCGCAGCTAGCAGGCAAGTCAGTCAGTAATACCTTTATTTTGCATAGTAGTAGTCAGTAATACCATATTTTCCAAATTCCTGACACGGCACGGACATGAAGCAGCGGCGATGTGTCACAACACTTGCACCGTGCGTAATCCACCGTGAGTAACTTGGGTAAGTTTGCTCAACTAAATCCTCTCAACAAATCCGCCTATGACCCAGGACGGTTTGTAACGTGTCCGCGTTAGTGATTACCTGAGCGAGATGCGCCTCGGGATGCTGACGATTTTCGACGGTACACCACCGATGGTGATCCTGCGGACCGGTGGAGTAGACATGGTTCTGCTGTTGCTGCTCCTGGGACCCTGCTGTTTGCCCACACGAACAGATGACGACAACAACGGTCCAGCCTCACCGTACCGGGAACCAAGTAACATCGAGCGTACCGTTGGGGGGCAAGCAAGTATGTTAATGTAACCAAAACCACTGCCACTGGTGGTACCGCACACGCTAAACTTCACAACAATGTACGAGGAGTTGGCGTTCCGTTTGGCGACAGCCCGTTTGCCATAAACGCCTACAAACACACGCGTGTTATCACCTGCTGCAACGGGTGCGGGTGGTTCGTATAAATCACTTAACTCAAACTGCACTATCAACCGCGATGCTGCAGATATACACAAAGGCCAGCACGGTACAGTATCCCCGTGTGGACGGGAAGGTTTGCTGCATGCGCGTCATCCGCGAACTTCATCGATCTACGGCTAGATGTGCGCTCTAATTAAGCGATCCGAGCGGTGCAAACGATCTGGTTGGTTAAACTCATTTTTAATTTACGCTTCACACACGGACGCAACAAAAACAATGATGAGAGAAAACAAAGCACACTACATCAATGTAAGCACTTTTTGCATGAAAATCCGTACTTTCTTCACCGAAAATCGCACAAAAGACTACTGCTCTGTTGGTTGCAACCAACTAGCAGCAAGTGAGAACCGTGCGCGCGCGCGCTCGCCCGTGATTTACGCTAGAACACGACAGTGCCGGCGTAAGGAAATTGTCTGAATGAAACGCGCGGACTACAACACACTGCCTCCTTCTGCGCTGCGCTGCTGCTTTTACGATTTGCTGCGCTTTGCGCTCCCTTTGACAACCTCGGCACGACGCCACCGTCACCTCCACCGCCACGGAAGAGCAGATCATCATAATGCACTATCGCCCCCGGCATATGCCCTACGACGTCGCGCACACACTATTACTACGGGGTGGCGGGAAAGGAGAAGTATAAACAAAACTGACCGTCGATCGGTGCGGCGGCAAAAACATTCCATCCGTATACTAGCAGCCGCCACCACCACCACCACCACCAACAACAACAAGCGCACTTGACACGATGATGGCACGGGGTACAGGCACAGGGTGATAAGTGTGTGTATAGAAAACTTGAAATCAATCGAAAACAACAAACAGAATATGTTGTCCAGATATTGTACGGCGGAAGTAATTGTGAAGAAAACTAATGGTATTTTATGTGAAAAAAATACACTTTTAGAGCAATTGAGAGCTGCTCCAACCAAGGACAAGAATTTTTGTGGCGACAGCTAACCAACGTCGGTATGGTTTCAACAAAAAGTTCAGATCACATTAGAAAATCACGAAGTATTGTTTATATTTTGAAGAGTAATAAAATACGTGCAATATCGTGATGGAGATATTATTGCAAAGCTGTCACGTATTCAAACCACGTCCTTATACATACTACTCCACTAGCCAGTGGAGACGGTGACCAGTGTGTGGGCGGGAAATTTGCACAGATTAGCATAACCTTCCCGATAGGGTCCAACACCACCACCCTGTGACCGGTTGGCACGCGTGAGCTGCTGTTGATGATTCAATTCGCCTAAGGGTATTAATGAGCTAGGCCCGACCCGCCCATGGGAGAACCCTCGCCGCAAGTGCAGTCCATGTACGCTATTTCACACGTATTTCATCACGGATCCCCCCACGGCTTTGCATCCATACAACGCAACAATCTACCACACAAACAGGGCTAAACAGCCACGAGATAGCAACTTCCCTCTGCAATGCGCATCCCTCTTCTCGCTGCTCTATATTAGGTAGCGAGCGGAAGGATGAAAGTCCTACGGCGAAGCGATGCAGGTTAGCGGTGCGAAGGGGCGACGTGTTGATAAGACAGATTGTGGTCACCGCAATAGGCTCTTCGAATCAAGAATCGAAATCCATAGGCGAACCACCGACGGTGACAAATTGTAGAAACCCATAAAAAACTGAACAATGCAAGACATATTGACCGAAAATGGCTTACTTTTTAAGTAAATGATTTGAAAATGAACATAATAAAGATAAAACCAATGAATTACTACAGCTAAATTAAACTTACTTGAGTAAATACTATAAAAATGGTATTTTCCGTAAAAATCCGTGACCATTTTTGAGACGAATAGTATCGCTAGAAAAGACAAAATATTCTGTCGAAGCACAAACTTGCCCATTTTTTCATATTATTTTTTTGTACATAAAAAAAATCTGTTTTACAATGCCACAGTAACCCGCAAAATAATGTGGTTTTCAAAAAAGCTATATTTCAGTTGACTACAAGCAAACCTACAAACCACTGTAAGACTAGCGGTGACCGGTTCGCTTCATTGTTTTCGCTATCATCCCACAGATGTCGCTATTCCCGATGGTGATTTGATTTTATTCGTTGCGCGGGCAATCACTTCAAGCGCCTCACTGTGAATCGTTTGTTTGTTTCCAATTCTATCTATTTACGGTTGGATTGACCGATCAAACGTAACATCCCGTCAATTTTGACTATCGGGATATATATCGGGATATACGGACAATGATTATTATAGACCTACCCAAAGCCGAACGACAAACCACGAACACTACAAACTCGAAAACCTTCATCAGTAGAGAGATGCAGTCACACACAGATAATGCCGATAAAGTAAACAGGAATTGGTTTAGTTTGTTCCAACCGAACAATCCTGCGCTGCTGCGTTGTTGTTTTCCCTACGTTGCATTTTCCTGCACAAACAAACAATACGCTGCGGGCCTTTTTCCATCCCCCACTACCTCGCCCCGCCGCACGAAAAGTGAAATGTACGTGAAGAATTCGTTCATTTACCGCTCTCCCCCCCCCCACCCCC